>JAQGBD010002133.1:0-11378 GCA_034698165.1 Punctoribates punctum
GTTTTCAACCAAGCTCATTTAACTTATTGGCGCCAGGCTCAAATGTTGTGCAATCAATAAAATGCTATGTATTTATAGCTAGATGATCTTAGTATTCTTTTGGGGACAACACTCCTATCAACAAATACTTTCAATATTTACTTTTTCTCTAAATATTTGGAAATTTAATCGAAATTTATGTCAGTTATAGAAAATTTTGAAATAAATTAATAGAATATTTTTTATCCAAAAATTAGCCTCAAATGAAGTGTCAGCCATAAGTCAGTTGAGTCCGACCCCACCCGCGAGTAATAACTCAAACACAAGCAGTGAGTCACCGCCGGACACACCTGTGGGTCGAATGAATATATGGCAGCCGACGGTGAGTACACACATCCACCACCCCTACAGCTTGTCGAGCCTACACCACCAGCACCCTCTCGAGAGAACAAATCTCTTGCAACAAATGTTTAACCATCAAATGCTAAGCAATCGGGAAGGTTTTGGGTCCGTCCCAAGCTTGAGTCAGTCCTTAAGGATGGCGCCCGAATATTTTCCGTACATCAGAGACGATCAGCCCTTAGATATGGCCGTAAATCGCAATTGTGAATTGACATTAAAGAGGGCACCCATTAACCGTATACCAGATTCAAGGTCTGTCTCTCCGGTCAAACCATGAACTGAATGAAAATTGAGAAATACTTTCAAAAATGTTTGGATTCTTCTTAAGAATACTCAGTCTCTCAATAGACTTGTTTTCATAATTATATTACATTTGACTGAAAATAATTTTCAATTCAATAATTAATTTCATTTCATAACCAAAAGTATATCCAATCGTTTTAAACATCAAATTAGACTTAAAGTCGATTTCGGAAAAAATCGTTAAAAACAATTAAAAACATTAATTAATAGTTTTATTCTTTTTTAAAAAATAACTTTTCTTTAAAATATTGCATAAAAAGGAAGTTAATTATGCCTTTAAAATGTTTTCATCTCACTTTTCAAAGTTATCCACGAAGTTTACTTTGAGATTATTCGAGAAATATTTTGAAACGTCTCTGACGTTCAAAATTTTGATCAATACTTTCAAAGACTAAAAATTAAAATTAAGTAAACATATGATTGAAAACATTTTAAAAATTGAACTAAAATTTGTTTGGTTTAAAATTTATCCCAAATCTCAAGAAAATAATAACAATTTTGGGATATTTATGGCTTCACTTCAATATTGTATAAAAACTCATAGATATTAGGCTCAAACAAATGGACAGAATATAATTATATTGAAACTATTGCTCATATCATTTTTGATGACTGTCCTATCGATTAAGTAATTGGTAGATAACTATTGTGCAATCGTCACATCCATTAACCAAACTGTAAGGGAAGACACGATTCCTATGTTTAGGAACCGATTCAATAGTGTTTATAGAAATCAATTTAGAGTTTGTTTTCATTGTTTAAGTAAACGAGAATTCAATGAATTGAAAACAAGATTAGGATTGAAGTCCAGTTAAACAAATACAGGAAGTGAGTGAAGATTTGTTCCCAACTGTTCTGATCTAAAAGCCCACACCTGACCCGATATGCCATTAGACTGACCATGAAAGGCATGAAAGGTAACGCACAAATCCATTTTGTATCACATCTATTATCTGTTCCTCTTATTTGCCAAAAGTATTTGAGACTAAACTAGAGATAAAATACTTTCATTTTTTCGTTTCGTTTTCTTCGAATTAAAACAAGAGATTCAATTCATGAGCCAAAAAATGGTCAGACTTTTGATGTTTTGAAATACTAAAGTGTTTTCACTCTAAAGAATAAGTCATGTGATAGAGAGCTAAAAGCATTTACCATGGACAAATGGACAAAATTATCATTTACTTGAACTAGCATTCGAATAGTACGTAACGTTAAGAGTAGACTAACTGCCAAATAAATTCCTTGTTGATAATTGATGGGTAGTTGAAAAGTAGACTAGATGATCGATGTTTTACCTAAGATTGTACTTGATAATTTTAGTTACAACGTGTTGGCACTTAGTTGTTTCGACATCAAATGGAATTTTAAGTGGACTTAAATTTAAATATATAATCTTGTTAAAATTGGCAATTTCAATTGAATTAGAAATTGATTGCTTAAAATTCAAGCGTTAAACTAATTGAGATAATCTATACCCAGTGTCCTAAGGCTTCAAATTTAGACTATTCACTGATTTCATTACTCCAAATATTGAGCAAGAATTTTGAAAAATATAAAAATTAGAGTTATTTTCACGTTTTATATAAGAATTGTGTCGACAGAAAATTCTAAGGAATCCCTTCTTATTTGAAAGAAGTTTTTATCCTCTTTTATAACTATGTTTCATATCATTTGACACTTGTTTTGGGGGACGGGTTCGCAATTCAATAAATAAAAGTAAGGAAATCAAGAGATTCTGATTAATAGCTGTTCAGAGATTTCAATGGATTTTTGAAACCATTTTGAAAGTCCTATTGATATCTATAAAGGATTTTTGTGATAAGAATTTTAGCTGTGATTTAGCCGTTAGTTTGGGATCAGATCAGAAGCGACACAATCTATGGAAAGATATTCAATGAAATTAAAGAGTAATTTACTGAAAAATTGATTTGAAGGAAAACATGAGTTTCGAGAAATTATTTCCTGAAAATGTGTTTAACTGTAAAGGAAATGAAAATCAGCAGAAATTGTTTTAAAACATCGATTATGTGATAAAAAGTAACGAAAGGTTTAATTATATTAAGAGTTGTAAAAACAATGCATTGTTTATAAGGTTTTCCTCCAAATGTATCGCTAATTAATATTTGCCACAAAATTATTGACAATTTTTTGGGCCACTGAGTGGTTCCCAATTAATCCCATTAAACCTTAACTTAAAACTAAATCTTGATTTTTATATTGAATTGGTTTTGAAAAGATTAGTCTTATTATATGACTCTAATTACAACATATAATCTCTTTTTGGTTTGTTTTTCATTTTAATCGATGATTTCAATCGAAAAATATTACATATTATTAATATTATTGATATAATCAGTGATTATTAGCTTTTCTATTAATACAAAATATAATTATCATATAATCGACTCATCTATGAAACAAAACATAAGTTTAATTGTAGAATTTCAAAACAAATTTCATTTAAACCAGTGGTGCCCAAAGGGGGTATAGCCCTTATAGCCCCAAAAATTTTTCCTCAATGGGACTGCCCCTTAAAAAATGGTCCCCTTAATTTTGGTTGAAAAAGTCTAGCATGGTCCCTCTAGATTTATTTGTTTCGAGGCCTCAGAAAAATACCACTACAGGAAAAATTTTGTCGGACCACTCCCCCTGAGTCGGGGGGTTTGGGTATCATTGATTTAAAGCTTAATTTCAATTAAAATGTGTGTTTATATTACGATACACTTAAAACTATAACCAAATATCAAATGAGTTTTGAATAAACGAATTCCTATTTATTATATTTATAATCATTATTCTGACCACTAATTCAAAACCAAAGATTTCAATCTATAAATCTATAAAACAATATATAATATACGCAAACAATAAATATAATCAATTATAACGAAAATGTTTTCATTGACACGAATAAAATTGAGGAAAAAAACTAGAAAGATACTCTGTTAAAACATTTGTTTATCGGCATATTGAATATAAACATGGTTATTTGTTGAGTGTATGTCAGATAAACAAAGCAATATTTCTGTATAAGAATACGATATTATTATTACTGTTAATCATTATTATTATTACTATTATTACCTATCGTTTGATTAGCGGTTATTCGTCGCACGCAATACATTAGTAGAAAGAAATACTTAATCTCTTTATTCATCTGTTTGTGTAACTAATTGAAGAATAAAATTCGTTTTTCAAAGAACTTTACTCGTTCTCAATAATTAAATAATCCAGGTAATTGGTGCTTGCGCAATACTCAATTCTGTAGCCCATTTAGAAGAGTCCTGGATATTCAGGTTATTTCAGGTGAATTCCGGTTATTGCATCATACAAGAAGCCAACTTTTTCTTCCTTGATCATTTGGAAACAATAACTATGATTAGATTTAGCTCAGCTTAAAGGTTATATCAATTGTTATATGATTGGGAGAAAAATCAAATTGATATTAATCTAGATAATGCCATTTCCAAAGAACTCTAATCGCTTGAAAATTAACCTTGTTAATCAATATAATAATTTCTTAGTGGAAAAATCCTGAGTTATTTAGGAAATGTTGTCTAATATCCGCAATAAAACAGTTATATAATCCACAAAATTAATGAAACATTTCCTCAATTAATTCTTCATTATTGCGAATTTAGTGAATCAACCATTTGACTAGGTCAATTATAAATTCGATCAACTACAAGGGCATTTTTCTGTAATACACTACAGTCATACCGTGAAACTACATCTACAGGCGTTTTGTTGCAAAATACTGTATAAAACTTTCTTTTTTTAGATAGAGGCAAGATCCTTTATTCAAAATAAATTCGATGAAATCTTTTGAATAGAAATTCAATGAAAAACAATTCTTTTGAAAATTTATTTTTTATTGACTTTTTGTTGAATACAATTCAGTATTAATAGGATTACAAAAAAGTATGAATTCAATGGATTTGAATACAAAGTAAGTATAGAAAGGAATAAATGAAATGAAACACAATTTGTTGAATCAATTTATCACTTGTTGTGAAAGTCTGTGCTATTTATCAGTTCTTTAAGGAATTGAATTTCTACTCAATAAGTGATAAAATGTTAGAAAAATGAATTTATTGTTATTTCACTTAAGATTTTATTTCTTACTTTACTATTGACTCTTCCATTAGAGAGACAACAAAAGAAGTAATTATTGTAGATATCAATTATGAAAAGGGTTCAAATCAGAGATGATCAAGGTGGGTATAGTATCCCTCCTAACAGCGAAACATTTTGTGAAAAACCACTCCCCTATCCCCCCGTCGGCGATGAGCTTGATGACCTCTGGTTCAAATGTAAGTCATTTTAATCGATTGTTAGCTCTTTTCTATAATTTATCAAGTTAAATCTAGTGAACGAAGACAATGGTTGTGATCGTAAATTAGGGCAATTCATAGAAATTAACTCAAGAGATAATAAATAGAAGAAATGTAACTCATGTCGACGTATCTGCATATTAGTGGCCAATAATTTAATTTAGGAGTGTTTTATCTCTACCCAACCCCTCGAGGATTGTGGACCCTTTCCCTGAGAAATGCTTTGTTTGACTCCCCCCTGAAGTGATTGAGTAATACTGATTATCGAGCATTACTTGTATTCAATTTTTCATTTAAGGCTAAAAAAGTTAATCACAGATTTCGTGTACAAACATTTTGTTATAATTCTTGTGCTGAGCCATGCATTTGACTGTAAAATCTCATCTACCAACTTCTGCCATTGACATATCAGCCCTGATTTTTAGATCTGATTTACGGTTAGGCCAATAATAATTAGCCGGTCCTCTGCCAACGTCAATGAATGCTAAAGATTGAAGCTTTGAATGTAAATACGTTTTCACTTCCGAAACATTGCTTTGAAGGATATTTTTTGTCTTTTTTTACCCTTAAAGAGAATTAATTTATTTCAGATTAGTGTTTATAAAAATTAATCTAGCAAAAATTAAAAAAGAACAACAGCTAATCAAATCAAAGATGAATAAATAGAAAAATTCATTATTAAGGAATGGTGAACAAGGTTGACAAGTTTCCATTGACCTAGAACTACAGACACGCCAAACCCCACCTCTTTATCACTGAATGCCAAGAATATTCTGTTTAATCATTAGTACATATTATTAAGAAATCATTATAAAAGTAAATGTTCTCACATTTCTGTTTAGAGAAATCAATTATTCTGGTAATGACGATGAAATATTCAGCATGGCATATTGAGTATCAAGGACATCGAATAAGGAAAATTGAAATGAAAATATTCATAATTTAATTGTTAGCTTTTTATTGCTTCCATTTCAGGGAATTAATCAAATGGTGTCATAGAAACAAACCATTATTCAGAGCAGTATTGGTGTAACCTTCTTAAGAATTATGTACTAGTACAATCAATTATTGAGATATTGATATTCAAATAAATGGAATAATATTTTAAATTGAAAAATCAATAGAATCCAGGAAACCTGGAAAGGAATTCAACTGAAAATTGTTTATTTTATTTTACCCAACATTTCAATTAGTTTTATATTAAAAATTCAATGTCAGGGTGAAATATACAAATCAAACACCAAGCAACAAAAAAGTTTATTGAAATAGCAGAGCAATAAAAATTGTCGGCTTCAGAGAGGATACTGTTTTCTGATTGAAAACCTAAAGTTTCTAAATATAGTGGAGTTAATCCTCATTTGACCTTGAATTCGAGCAAACCTATCCTTTCCTGGTTCATATAGGAAGCTGTGAGGCTATACCGCACAGAATATTCTGTTCACTTGCATTACACTAACCTTTTTATCGATCGAAACCTTTTAACGCTTTGAATAACTACCAGTTGTTGGTACAGCTCTTTATCAGACGTCATCTTACTGTTCACTTACTCAGAAAACTGTACTTGTTGACTCTCTCTCTCTCTCTCTCTCTCTCTCTCTCTCTCTCTCTCTCTCTCTCCCCAAGAAGAAAAATTAAGTTCAAATTAAAATGAAGTTCGAGAAAAAAATATGCAATTTATCATGATAAAATAAACGTTTTGTGACACGCATTTGTAATTTTTAAAAATCAATTAAAATAGTAGTTTACTTATTTCAAAAAAAGAAATCTATTACAACTGACTTATCAAGGTTAAGACCGAATTTTATAATAATTACATAAATATGTAAATTAAATGAGACTTCTGAGAGATTCTTGTTTTCTGTATTCCTTTTCAATTAACTTTTTTTACGAATAGAAAAGTCGGAAATTAAATCTGAAAAACGGAATCACGAAATCTGAAAGTATTCTAGGCATTTTTTCTGTTTTATAATTCATTTGTGTGAATAAAAAGTTAAGTGCCTTGTAAAATCCTATTTACAGAATTTATTAAAGACGAGTCACCGATTAAAAGTAGTTAGTTAAAAGTCTTGATAAAAAAGAAAATGTAACTAGGTGCTTTATTAATAGATAGGGACAAACTTATTCGATAAATGAATTATTCCGTTTGAAAGTCATTTGATGTGATATTTGATATAAACTTCTACTCAATTATTGATTTCTACATCCCATTAAACGAATCTAATTAAATGAGCCAGTTAAATACCCAGAATGAAAACAAAAGATTGGAAACCAAGTAATTCAATCGACGATAATCTGGGAAAATGTCAAATCTCTGCTGATTTTAGCAAGGATATTATTACATCATTAAATTCTCAATTCTAATATAAGAATTAAATATAAAAACCTTCTGAAACCTTTTGAAGTCTAAATGTGGACGAATTTAATATCTCGCAGATTCAACAGCTCTTTCAAATAAATGCGATTATTCAGCATGGTTGAACCCAATTTGAGTTTTCAAATGGGTATTAAAGAAGGAAATCAGTTTTTAAATAAACTTCTCGAAGGAAAGACTTCTTAAAGAAAAACCTATTCGTCTACCAGATGGTGTGCCCTCTCACAGAATGTTTAGAATTCAAAACGACTGTCCTAGCACATTTGTTTAATTGGTAAAATTCTTTACACAAATTCTAGTTATTATAAACTGTTTAATGATGTTTAATAAACTATTTTTGGAGTAATTTATTGATTTATTCAAATTTTTAGCCCAAAGTTGAAGACAAGAATTGAACCGATTGTTAGAAATGTTAAGAATTTGATTGGAATTGAAATCCAAACAACATTTTTGGAGAAAAATCGCTAAAAGGCTGTCGAAAATTATATAATAAAAGAGCCTTTAGTCGTCTGTCAAACTATATTCTGTGCACTTCTGAATATTTATGCAGTAATTCCGGTGCTGTCAGGAAATGTAGAATAAAATGACTTTACTTAATGCAAACATACCATTAAATTGTTGAATTCATTTGACACTAACCTTGAATTCAATTGCATTTGACTGAAGAGAGAGAGAGAGAGAGAGAGAGAGAGAGAGAGAGAGAGAGAGAGAGAGAGAGAGAGAGATGCGGAAAAACACTAAAATTCAATATAATATTAAAGGCAACGAAAACATAAAAATAGGCTAGAAATTAAATTTATTGATTTTCAAACAGGAATATCGATTCGGGAAGACACTTACCATGGTAACCCTGGAAGTATAATGAATTTCAAGGCTAATAATGACTTTTTATACACTTGTATTTAATAAGACTTTTATTTTGTCAGTTCTTTTGCGTCAAACGATATAATGAAAGAAATTAATTATTTCTTCAGTGAATGCATTGAAATCGGATCCGATTTGTCATTACTTTTGTAATTTGGTATTTATTTAAATCCAGTGACGAGGAAATGATGATTAGGTTATGTCACACACCTTAAGGCTAATCATTTTTCTATAGAACCCCTTTGAAAATTGTCTAACAATACCCTGCTTAAATAATTAACCAGAATATTGTGATACATTAAGTCTTTTTGATAATTTGGTGAAAAGGGGAAACCCTTCTGTCCCCTAACATACATTTTCGACCCTTTGGTCAGATACTGTATTAATAATTGTAAACCTTAAGTGTCAGCCTCCTGGAAGATAACTGAACAAGGCATTCATACACTTACAAAGTTTAATAATGTTATATTACTTAAGAAGAATAAAGAGTAATAGAATTTGTATTAGAAAACAATTTGAATATCATTGTATCTAGGTAACAAAAGATAAATTTTCAAAGTTTTGATGTTGAAAGAATCTAGTTATAAAATAAAATTCTTTATTCACAAACTCACTGATAAACAAATTGGGGAACACATGGATGAACACAGAATAAAACCTTATATATAGTCTTTAATGAATTGAATAATTCTGAAGGAATCTCAAAATTCATTCTTTACTTTAGAATATATAAAGTTTATATATAAACCCGCCTGGGTAATCCAGATTAAATACTTTCTTATAGATGACAATTGTATACTCTTTTATCATGGTCATTGCTGATTTTGAATATAGTCATTAAACTTTTATAGTTTATTTCAGTTAATAAACCAGGAAATAAACAAACTTTGGAAAGACTAACATCTTTGGAGAATTTTATTATCTAGCTATATTTTATTTATTATTCTCAATCTTAATCTTATTCAATAAAAGAACATTTTAGGAATACTCAAGGATTCGACAATTGAAAGGTCAGGAGTATAAAGCAGCTCATAATTGTTTGGTTATGGCCAAGGTACCTCAATTCAAGGGTAGGTAATAAAAAAAAATTCGAATATTGGCGGAATTTCTTTTTTTAAACCATGAGAGACCAAGGCACTATTGTGTCTATACTCCCTGGTCTTTAGTTATAATATTTGCATGATGAATTTGGGGGTATTTCCCAAATTTTCGGCTTCAGGGGGTATTCCGGGGTTCACCCCCCGACTATACCCGTTGGAGATGTCTGATTTAAACATTGATTACTAACTTGGATGTAATGAATAAAATATTTGTTCCTGGTATATATGAGAAATATTACTTTATTATTGATTAATAATTTATTATTTAATTGTTACCTTGAACACTTTTACCTTCATTGACGATTCCTTCAATGCTAGAAAAATCGATAGAAAGAAAGGTGCAATACATATAATAACTTGGTATATCAGTATTCGAGCACAATATTTCATTTTTCTTTTGAGTAAAAATGTTCATTAAGTTTTATTTTTGTTCCGGGTATTCGTCACACGAATTAAATACCTGGACATTTCCAATAAATGACAAAAATGCATTATCTGTTACTCAATTTCCTCTATTATATGTCATTTGATGATAAAATTATAACAACCTTGATAAAAAAAAAAGTATGACAATATTTTTTATACCTAATGGAAAATATCAAAATGATCTTGTATAAAATTGATATCACAATATATTTTTCTTCTTTTACTTAAGATATTTATTTTTAGTAAAATTGTATCAAGACCTTTCTTCATAGATATCAAATATCAGTGAATAAAAGCCTTGGTAACTGTACAAGTGGTATTGAATTGCATACGACCAACTTGATAGTATCAAGCTCATTTTTATTTCCTCTCAATCACGTGTGTATTACCAATCAAAACGTTTCGAACGTTATTCCAAATATCCTGAAGAACTCCAAGAGCGAATCTAAATGTCATGGATCACCTTGCTCATTTAATGACTATTTCTTTATGCGATAACTACTAATCTTTCCACAAAAGCTCAGAACTAATTGAAAATATATTAAAGAGAATTCTTAAGAAACTATTTGAAAGACTGTTTTATTTATCAAACATTTTATTCAAATGTATGTTATGTTTGATAAAATTCCTAATAATAAACGTATTCATAGAAATTCATTTCCTTTGATAAGTTTAACCTTGGATATATTACTTCCCATCATTTCCTACTACTTAATGTTACTTGAAATTAATCTAGGTTCTCATCTTTTAATGTTAGTGTCTTTCAAATTGATTTGAATTCCTTGAAATGATTAGTTTCATATTAACTCATCTAGATGGTTTCATCTTTAATCTAGGTAATTCATGTCAAGTATTTTAAAAGCATCAATCAATACAAGAGATGAGATCCAAAGTGGGAGGGCTTTCGGATTTCGCCTAAGAAGGGGCCAAACGCCACTTTAAGGGGGAGAAAACAAAATGGCCGATTAACAGATAAATAGTTCGATTTTGAGCTAAATTTAATCTTGCCTACTTGGAATAATTATGTTGAAATTAACCTTTGTTCTGTATAAATTAAGTTTGTTTTCCAAAATTGTTGTTTCTTGGCTATAATCCTCAAATGTCAAAGGTAACTTATTAATAGTTTCACGTATTTTCAAATTCTGGGCGAATATCAAGGCAAACAAGATTCTATATTGCAAATAACCAAGAATAATTTTGTCTATTTTATGATTTGCTAAATTTGATATGAACTTGTTGATATTTTGTGTAAGTGATGAGAAAACATATTTATAAGTCTTTGTCAAGAATTAATCCAGGGGATTTAAAATCGGCTCCTATGATAAACAAAAAGATTGAATATTAAGCGAGCATGCTGAATTATTTATGTAAAAATTGATTAAATCCTTATTTGAGAAGATTTGTTAGAATCTCATTATTAGAGTAAATAAAATCATTTCATTTGTTTTTCGAGATATTAATTAAATATAAGTTTTTGCACTTTTTGTTTGATTTAATTATCATTTTATTAAATATTTGTCATTTAATTAACAGAATAGTTGCAGACTCACAGCGTTTGAGTGTCCTTGCTCAGTCTGCTCAGTCTGCTCAGTCTGCTCA
>JAQGBD010002134.1:0-11377 GCA_034698165.1 Punctoribates punctum
TGAGAGAGAGAGAGAGAGAGAGAGAGAGAGAGAGAGAGAGAGAGAGAGAGAGAGTCATTTCCAAGCCGTCCAGTGAAGAGTGGAGTCTATCAATAGTGAGTTCATTATCGGGAGTGAAAAATGCTTTTCTCCACAGAATCGCACGTCTAGTATAAGAAAAGTGTTTCAATTCTCTTATGGTGTGCTCTACAAGCGATATATAACAAGCGAGTAATATATCTTCGATACACACCTTATTATAAGCTAACAGACAGTTTCGGGCAGCCCTTGCGAGCGATACCACTGAGGAATCGTTAGCCACAGCAGGCGGTTAACTAAAGGTTGATATACTCCTCGCCTTTGTCTACAAACAGATCGGTTCGCCTAAACCCTCGCCGTATATGCGATCCTTTCCTCTCTTAAAATTGTTTTATTTTTCATTAGAAATCATTTTAAAGTAAATCAAATCAAAAACAGTTTTGATAAACACTTTAATTGAAAACTCATTAAAAGATAAATAGATTTTCTGAACGTCAACAGAGATTCGGCAAACTTTTAGGCAAACTGTGAGGTAATCAACTCTGGTCTGAGTTTAAATGACTTTTCCTCTCACTCCATGGGTTAGAGTTACCCATACCTATTGGCAAAAAATGGCCCGAAGTGAGGTTTGTCCCGAATAGCAATATTTGTGCAAAAGTCGATCCAATCTTTTTGTGTTCAATTCAATAGCCTATTCAATAAGCTCTCAATAGCTCAGAATAGCTCAGAATAAGTCCTAAATGTGTGATACGATCGCTTCTGATTGAGACGTCTTTTCAACTGAAAAAAGATTGGCTCTAAACCAAACACTGGAGTCGAGAGTGAATTGTCTCGAAAATGAACTCGACATTCAAACAGAGCTGTTGTGTTCAAAATAAGTATTGCTGTCATATTGTGTTTTGGCGTCACTTTTGTCATCGGAATAATAGTCTGTAACAGTAATGCAATATTAACTTACTTACAGTACTTACCGATTCCTAACACTTGAATTGAATGCCTAGACTAATATTTTTCTCGCTCTTTTTCTCTGGCCTACACCCGTCCCACCAGTAGCTGCCCCTCTGTCTCACAGTTACCTATTATCGGGTATAAGAGAGCGTAAGAAAGACTCGCAATTTGTTTATTCTGAGCAAACTTTACAAATAGTTTTGAGTGTAACTTATTTTTTGGTTCATTCTGTTCATACAATTGGAGTCACATTATTATTAATGGATACCTGTCTTCGTGAGTGAGACAAATATCTTTACAAATATGTGTATCCGTTTCTCCTCCCTTTCAAACCTATAAATGTTTTTCCGCATAAATTCACTGAAAAAGTCATTTAATGGACTGAAACGGCTTTTCATTGAAAAGAAACAAAAATTAGAGTCCAAACAAAATGCGATTCTTTATGTGTCGGCTCAGAATCAATTGGATTCGGTTTGAATTTTTGTTTTGATAAGCGGGATCACTATTGGATAGGACAGGACAGGACACAAAAACAAAAATATTTTAATGTTTGGGAGGTTTTAGTATAATTTTTGGCTATAAATCCGTAGGAATTCTTCACAACTATATCTCGTGTTAGGACTAATTGGTTCCTAAATTCTTCACTTTTTTGCTGATAACAAAACCGATGACATAAACTGTAAGTCACATAAATAGTTATGTTCAAGATCAAATAGTTATTATTTGATCCTAGTCTCAAACGCTGCTCTTTTTTAGTGAGTATTTCATTAAATAAAGAATTTTTATTGCCTTTCATTCGCTTCACTTATATATAAAAATTCAATTTAAGGCCTGAAATAAAGCGAAATATTTTTCTTATTATTTAATCGGAAGAATCGGTTTAACTGTTATTAAGTATTGAATTATTGTTGGCTTCAAAGTAAGAATAAGTCAACAAATTTAATGCCTTTAAACATAAATATTTATTTTTTTTTACACATTTTGTCAAACGTATTGAAGAGAAAAAATAATGATCTCATGATTTCGATGACTTAATCTAAATCTTATATCAGAGAATTCAAATAAAAAACCGACCAAGAGTTTTATCGATTCAAATTGAACTTTTAAATTGAGTATAAATTTTTTCAATCAACGAGATAGAGAGAGAGAGAGAGAGAGAGAGAGAGAGAGAGAGAGAGAGAGAGAGAGAGATTAAACTTCATAAGTAAAGAAACGATATTTGCAGGTTTACATCATTAGTCGAGTGTTCACTAATCAGAGATCAAAATGGAAATTAACTAAAAATATCGAATAGAGAGATGTCTATCACTGCCTGGAAATAGTCTTAATCTAAATGAGAATAATTTATTAATGCCTTTAATTATAATTATCTGTCCATTGATTTTGTCATAAAAGCTGAACTAATGTCACGCTTTTTCCTCCGCTGTCTATTAGATTACTATTGGAGTAAAAAACTAATCCAATTAAATAAATGACAGCACTTTTCAAAGGCATTAGTTTTTCTTAGTTTTCTCTCTGTTTCTGCACTTAATTCACTTCATTAGCGATTAATTCGTTTATTTTTTCAATTCTTCAACCAATCGATGGATTCTCAGAATACTAACCGAAAACAATTGAAATGAATTTCAACACAAATGAGTGGAAAAAACAATAATTAATTAAAAAGACATAAAGTTTTTTCGCTGTCATAAGAAAAGTGCATTCATTTGAAATATGTGTAAAAAACAGCTTAAATGAGAACCAGATTTAAGGCTGAGATAAACGTTTAACTCATTAAATATTAAAGTCATAAAAATTAAATAATTATTTTAAAGGACTTTATTAATAATGTTTGTGAAAAATGTTTGGTTTAATTGAATCCCAAGACTTTCGTAAAGTGTTTTTCTGTTTGTGAATATCCCCCGAGAAATGAAACAAACAATTGAATTGCTATTAGACTCTAGCAAAACATCTCAACTCAACTAAACAATAGTATTATTCTTCATATTCACTGTTCAGTTGCTTTTTGTCAGTAATTTATGCAAAAACTCTATCAAAAGTCTTAACAATCTATGAGTTTTAGTGAACATTAATTTCAAGTGACGGCAATATATGGCCTCCAACTGAGTCCAAGCAGTTCTCCACTCATTTTTTTCCTCCAAAACTTATTCTGGTGTTTAGTGTTTTAAGTGTATCACTGAAACAGTCGGATGAAGAGGTGGTGTGCACTCACTCACAAAGAATAGTAAATTTTTGTGAACTATATGAACAAAAATAGAGAACATATGCCAAAAAATGCTAAATTGTTGAATGGCCTGCTGTGCTAGCACAACCAAAAAATATGCGTAGGGTCAGTTTCACTCCGTATTTGTTACTTTTACTCAGGAATTTTCCTCAAGAAATGGCGATAGAATTGATAAATACTGTAATACTAATCATAAATGAGTTATTTTTCCCCATTATTTGACTTTATATACAATAATTCAATTAATTCTACATTTAATTAATGTTCATTCATAACGATTAACGATTAGTACATCGATTGATAGTATCTTTTCCTAAGAAAATCAAAACACTTTTTGAATATAATTTCCATTTCAGTGAAGAAGAAAATAAAACTTTTGAAAAGTTTATGAATTTGATTGAACTCAAAGATCTTTTACAAGGAATCAAATGAAAAGAAAAAATCAATCAATTATTCAATATTTTGTTTTATGATAAACGTCTTTATAACACAAGTATTGGAAATTTCTCACAATTTATATTCAAATCTGTTTTAGTTTTTTAAGGATTTTATTAATTTTTCGAATGTATTTCAAAAGTGTTTTCGATATTTCAAAAGAAATTCATAAAAATTAATTAATTTTTAAAAACAAGTAAAACAAAGCATTCAATCAATAAATACAAAAATTTCTTATCATTTGATATCTTAAACACAAATGTCTTTTAGAAGACTAGTATTTATGTCAGTCTTTAACCCTGATTATTGTTGTTTAAAAATAGAGGTTAAAAACCATTCTGTTCCCACAATATTCTTAGAAAAGCCATTAGAGGACTGTCCAAAAAGCTGTTATCCAGTATTTTGATTAATTGGCTACAAATTAAATGACCGATTATTTAAGCGCTTGAATAAAGTGTTAAACACATAATGAGGTAGTGTTTAGTCTGAGTCTCACTCAGGAACCAAATTAACTGATTTCCTAATATATATAAATTGCGGACAACTTTCTCACAATAAAACCATTGACATCACTCACACCGGGCTCTAAACGTCCTGTAATTTAACGACTTCTGAAAAAAAGATTTTTTAATTAATTTCTATTCATATAATAATATTCGCCGAAAATTATCTGTTGTTTAACTCTTTAATAGTCTGTAATTTTGGGATCAAATAAAATACAGGTCCAGGAAAAGAGGGATTACACGAAAGGCTAGAGAAAAGTTAATTTATCTTAAATTAGTTTTTGGTTTTTCACATTTTTATTGTCTATTTCTTGGAATAGAGTTTCGGTTTTCAAATGAAGAGAAACCCAGAAATCATATCAATTATAATTTGTTTGATAATTAGCTTCACTTATGGCCAAAGAGTTAATTAATACCTATCAAATAGAGTGCATAATTATTATGGCTTATGGTCCTCAACTCTGCGATGAATACCAAGAATATACTGTTTTCAAGTTTACCAAAGCATTAAATATTATTTCAAAAATCAACCATGAAAAAAACAAAATCAGGCCAGAAACTTTTTTTATTGAATATAAATTTTAATATAAAAGATTAAAATATTTTTAAATTCGAGTAAGGGAAAAAGCATAGATAATGTTGGGTACAATAACATATCTTGCGTTAAAAAACCCTTAAAATAATATCTAGATAAATTCTTTAATAATCTCCTTTGCTTTGGAGAAGTCCAGGGCGTCATTTTTGATGACCTTGATGGCGTTCTTTCCTCGCACCAACAAAATGGCGGGGGTTTCCGCGATATGCCAGTGTTGGGCAATGCGTACATTGTCCTTCTCCTCCACATCGATCTTCACGGCCTTGGCACATGTGAACTCGATCGCCAATTTAACCACTTGGCTAACAAAGTTCACCTCTGTGTCGACGCCTGATGAGTAGAAGTAAGCCAGGACAAGCCTATCGGCACTGGCCTGCAACACTTCTTCGAAGTCAATCTTGATCATGATGAATAAAAATATATATATATAATTTATGAATTATAAAAAAAACCTTGATAAAATAAAATTAAAATTTACCATTCCTTCAATCTGTTGGACTGTCATATTGTCGAGGGCTTCAATAATGGCTTGAGATAAGCGAAATGAAAGTGTGTTCTGTTCTGCATTCATCTCGAGCTTTTATACTTTTGATTGGAGATCTGTTGCCACCGACTCCTTTAAAATGTTTTCTATTTAATTTTCCTAGTTTGAATTTTGGACTTTTTATTTATTTTAGTAAACTTTCTCTTCTTGCAAACATGATACTTTTTATTGCTTTAGCGGCAGATCTTCCCTGTTACTACCATATCAGGTTGCGGGGTATATGCATACCCCATAATTTCTAAAAAGAATATTCTGGAACATTTTCGTTTAAGAGTTAAGAGAATTGTATAAAAGGAGAGTAATTTTAACACATTGGAGACTGAATTACAACTGATCATGCTAATTAATTGCCAACAATATCTTAATAATTGAATTGTGATAGAATAAAAAATAGACTTTATTTAAATGGCGACAAAAGTCACCCTCTCTTTCATTTGGGTACTTTCCAATCAATGAGATAAGTTATCCTTCAAAATGAATTTGTTGATGGTAAGTTTGCTGATGGCCATTAAACTCGCTATAATTTTAACCTAATTAATGGTAATTAACTGGAATTTCAGTTTCAAATTTGTTTGTTTGCAATTCTTCTCAACTCTGGAATACTTTGGAGTTTTGAAATCCATTCTCCGTATGGTTTGAGTTCTGGCTTTCCTTTTATTGAAGGCTTACTTCACAGAGGATTTCCAATCGGCCGTCAATGGGCTTACGGCACAACTATTTATCACCCGATCCCTCATCACTTCAATATCTTTTATGGATAACAGCATTGAATTTATTTATTTGTTTTCATAAAAACTTTGAAAAAATCAATTTAATTAAAAATGTTTTAATATCTTCTGTTTTGACAAAATATTAATAAAAGCCATTCATTTAATTTGAAATATTTCTGTCACTAAAATAAATTAATTTTGAAAATTATTTTATCGATTATTTGCTTTTTTAAATATAAATCCATTTAATCAAATATTTTTATATAAATTTAATTTAAGGATTGACTGAAAAAGAAATTATAAATCAAATGTCAATGAATTGAATAAATATTTCAAAATTCTCACAAATTGTCAAAATTTTTCAATTGATTCTTCTATAGAGAAAATGGATTTGAGCATGATAACACTGCTTGTTGTCATTTCTGTCCATGATTCTTTTGTTAATTGACATTTCAAATTAGTGTGTCTTAAAAAAAAAATTGTTATTCCTAACAGTGACTTATATGTTATTATTATTGTAATAAGTTATCAGCTTTAAAGACAATATATCAGACCAGGTATTACCTTGATCATACTTCAAAACTTTACAATGTAATTGTAATTTAATAGTAATAATAGCCGAAACTGTTATGTATTGATTGGGGAGGGGGGAGACTGTTGGAAAACATTTGTCTTTTAGTTATTGAATAGCAAACTGTAAGGCGAAGTGAAGACCACTTTCACTAATAAATATATTTCTATTAAAAGTATCGAAAATAGCCATTAATTGAATTTCAGTTTACGTTAAGAAAATTGACCTCATTATCAAAATCCACATCATTATAGTCATATTAAGTTTTAATTCGATAACGCAATCAATAAAAGCAAATTTTAAGAAAAAACATTATTTAACAAGGGCAAGAAATTCCTATCAATTTGAATTCCTCAATAGATGACATGAGCATTTGAAATTAGAATTTGATCCAAAGCCATTTGCCAATAGTTTTGGTGACTCCTAATTAGTCCTCCTTTTATGTAATGGTTAACCAAATGTTCGCACAAATAATCGACAGAATGACAAAGCATTTCACAAATTCAGTCAATTATTATAAATATTGATATTTCGTTAAATTTATTGTCAATATTGGCGTCGATTTCAGTCTAAATATGAAGTTATTATTTCTGATTTCGGTTTGTTTTATATATTTTTGAAGCTTTTTTCGTAAAGATTTTACTTTTGACAGATTTTTTCAATCACTTTTACTCTAATTTTGGGACAGTCTTATGGATTCACCCCTTACTATGGACTCGGAATAAACCCATTCACGAGGTAATTATTTTGATTACTATCATTTTATCCATAAAATAACTTTTTCACTCTTAAAAATCAGTCCTCTTTATGGATACGGACTCGGCTATGGATATGGAGGGTATGGCGGATATGGGGGATATGGCAGTTATGGATACGGAGGTAGAATATTAGTCAGAATATTATATTCAGTTATTATTATTTTTACTTTTAATATAAATACATCTTTTTAATGATCTATTTATTGATAGGATATGGAAGATATCCGTTCTCTTCTGGCTATGGATACTATCCTTACCTTTCAAGGAGTCAGTCAGAAGGCAGTCATCAAAATACTTGAATATCCGAATCATTTCTTGATTTGATGTTTGTTTGCATTTAAACTTTTTTTTCATTTGAATCTTATTTCTCAAAATTTATTTATTAAACAAATCGTTATTTATTTAAATAAATGGATTAAGTTTTCAATATTTTATACATATTTTACAAATCGAGTCTTTTTTCTGATTCATCCGCGATATCCGAATCCATAAATAGGAGAGCCATAGGGACCAAATCCAAAACCACGAAATCCATATCCCGGGTATCCATAGCCTGTGTGTCCCTTATGAGAGTGAAGTCCGTTATCCCATTGCCATTGAGAGCCGTAGTCTTTTTTGTGTCCGCCCTCTATGTCCACAACACTCGAGAATATTAAAGCAAACTTTGAAAGATGGAAAAAGTTGACTGTTATTCATAACTGTTAAGTTGAACGAATCAAGAGTATTACCAGAATGACCAAGGACGTATAAGCTTTCATTTCTGAGCAAATGTTTCAAACACTTGTTTAACAAAATTTCGACAAAAAAAAGTAGAAAAGCTTTTACTCGAGAAATAGGTATTATTTGCTCTCTATTTATATAATAAATAATTGATTTTTTTTAAATACGACTTCGAGTTGACTAACGATAACCCAATTCTTAATATTGCAAAACATTTCATTTATCGGTCATTTGTCGCGAATTTCATTACTTTAATATAAATATCTTATTATTAATAAGTTATTATAATTTCATTAATGAGTTAATTGAATGTCCGGTGCTATGCAAGGGGTGCACTACTAGGAAGAGAAGGTTAAGTCTACAAACAAGATAATTGAGAACTACGCCCAGAATCCACTCATTTTCTATACCTGAAGGACATTACGTGAAGTGACATAAGTTTTGTCTAAAAATGTTTATTTGGTTTTTATGTAGAAGTGATTTGACGCCAACTACACTCCACTCCACTCTATTGACACAATTGAAGTCTTTAGTCGCCTTACTTTCATTACTTTCATTTGGGATCCGATTATTCTGTCGATTGTTTGTCAATTGGTTTCTCCCTTAAACTTGTATTTCATTGAAATTTATTTTTAGTTCAATTATTAATTCGGAGAGTTTGCAAAAATGTGTAATTTTAGAACTAGGACATTTAACAATCATTTCCATCAAATCATTATTAACCGACAATTTTTGCACAAAATTACTCTTCTGATCAAAACATTTAGAAATATAGGACCAAAATAACCGAATCATTTCAACAGAATTATGAATTTTATAAGTTTGCTCTTTTTGGACATCTGAAGCACTCTTTGGACATATTTCTCGAATTGAATGACATAAAGAAGTGTTTGAATTGTCTTAAATAAAATTAAGTAAAATGAGTTGATTTTAAAAATCGATTTTATTGAAAAACGAGAGAATTCTCAAAATTTGTTTTTAAAATTTGATTTATTAACAGTTTTTGTTGGAATCCATTAGATTTAGCCGTCGTTTGAAGTAATCGCTTATTTCTTCAACAGATAAGAGTAGGGATAGGTATAGGGAGAGACATAAGCGCTGGAGATGACCGGAGCCGCGATGGGTGACGACACATATCTGCTTACAACTGGAGACGACACATAAGATGATACATATGGGGAGACCACCGATCGGGACACAATTGGAGCCGAGTAGTATCGGGACACCAACGGTGAACTGTACGCCACATAAGGCGAGACAACAACAGCTGTAGCACAGGCGGCCATTCCCAACAAAACGAGGATTGCCTTAAAGTTTAATCAAGAATTTTAGTCAAAAAAAACGGTCTTTGAATTGAAAGTTAGAAAACTTACGATTGATTTCATTTTTAGAGTATTTGCGAATCGAAGCAAAATTGATATTAACTTCAATTCAAACTTTCCTTTTATATGATTTACTCGAAGGACAACTCATCCAAGAATTCAATTGATATCCATTTAGAGCGCCGAACAAAAGTGAAAGTCAATTGAGTCTCATCATCGACAACACCCCAACTGATGGTTACCTTCAGGTGTCGTCGGCCTTGAATTTAGTAGAATTTCAATCGAGGTATAGTAAATCTGATAGGAGAGGAGAGGAAGACCATATAAAAGACCATTCCTATATTCCGATCCCTATCTACCAGTAAAAAGCCATTGCAATAAATGTCAAAATGTTTAACACCTCTGAGCTATGATTTTCCGAAAAACCCATTCATAAGATTGTAATCAAGTGAATGATTATTAGATTAAATGTGCGAACGATTAGACATTAAAAACTATTTTCTTATAATTCACACGAATTGCCATTAAATCACACTTTAATTCATTTGTAAATTAGTCGCAAAAAAAATCTTTAAACTATTTAATTTTTATATAAACACCCAAAAGATGTCAAACTATTGTTATTCCGTCCCTTACCAGTCCTTACCAGTCAGTAGGAATACCTTATTTTATCTATAAATATGAAGTAGCTTTTGATTGCATCGATTCAATGATTTGTGAGTTTAATGGAAAAGCCATGAATTGGATTCAAAATATATTTTGTGTAAACATTTGATTTTATATTTTGATGGAACCAAACAGAGTTTGTCCTCTATTTGAAGCTCAGGGAAGTCTTTTTATTCATTAAATTCTATTCTATTATATTTAGAACTGATTCCCACTTTATTGGCATTCATTTATTCCGAGGTGTTGTAAGTTTAGCTCTGATCACAACCTCCACCAAAAAAGACGGGAATTTCGACATTTGAAGGCTGACTAAAGGCTGACCTAAACTATTGATAAACTATAAAAATATCAATTATGGCGTTAAGACGTCTTTCAAACTGTCATAGCGTTAAAAATAATGTATAAATGGTTAGGAAATCAAACAAATATATATTCAAATAATTTATTCCAATTATCGAAGCCATCAATCATTGGCTTTATTTCAAGTTTATTATGAATTTTCAAAAGTATAACATAAGATGTTTATGTCATTCAGAGTAAATCCAATGCAATTTCCAAAAGGGATTTCCAATTAAAAGATAAGGAAACCAATGAATCCATTCATCGGAAAGGGATGACTGAATCTTCTGTTCAAAACTATTCACTCAGATCTTGAATTTGTTTAAAACTTTTTAAGGCATAAAAAATGAGATAATTTTGTTAATTGTGTTAATGAATATCATTTTTATAACTTTCTTTGATTTGACCACAAAATAAACAATTCGTTGAAACCATTGATTGGAAAAGACATAAAATAACGAAAAATATGATAAAATTTGGTGAAAATTTGTTTTATGTGTTGATTGATATCAGTATTCGATATAAACAGAATTCCATAGATTTGATCAAAAACTATAGTGATTTCCAAAAAGCGTATGCATTCCAAGAGTCAAACATATATTAAATATCCAAACCATTCAAAATAGTTATACAATTGAAAGCATAAAAGTTTTAATTACTATTTCTGATAATAATTAATAATTTGTTCACTTTTTCCCTAAAAACTAGAGAAGAGGAATCGAAAAATATTTTTGGGCACCGCCTATAGTATATACCTAACTATACGGGTTTACCTATTGCTGTTCCAATTGTTATAATTGAATATAAGTGTATAAATGGGTCAGACTTATGACAATTCAATTAAATGATTTGTGTTTCGCTAAAACTGGAGGATATCTATACTTATCTTATATTCATTTGATTTTTCCGATATTTTGTCAATAATTTTGACTAAAATTATTTAAAATAAAAAAAATACTTCAGTGAAGGATATGAAGACGACGATAACCCATTTGAGTTTATAGTAAATCATAGTTTCAATAAA
>JAQGBD010002135.1:0-11376 GCA_034698165.1 Punctoribates punctum
CAACGATAACTTCACTCTTTTGGTGAAATACTGCGGTTACAGAAACGACAATTTGCCGCAACTCGAAGACGTCTCACATTTCCTCAAAAGTTGTTTTATTTCTTTCAATTCTTTTAGTTAATCAATAAATGCCTTAATTTACAGATCGGACGGGATTTCAGTTACGACCGGTGGCCGGATATTTGTCGTCTCGCGACTTCTTGGCCGGACTCGCATTTCGTGTATTTCATTGCACACAATATATACGCCATTCGAGTGATCCGTTTTATACTCCAGGTATTGAAATTTTGTCCATAAGTTAGACTAAAGATTAGATGAATTTTTTAGAGCCGGACTGTTGTCATGAGCTGTTGGGTCACTGCGCTCTCCTCGCTGACCAACATTTCGCACAATTCTCTCAAGAGATAGGTTTGGCATCACTGGGCGCCAGTGATGAGGAGGTGGACAAACTTGCAACATGCTACTTTTTCACTGTTGAGTTTGGACTCTGCAAACAGAACAATGAAATGAAGATATACGGCGCCGGACTTCTCTCCAGCGCTGCAGAACTTCGAGTAATCAATTTATTCAATTGAGCATGTTCAAATGATCTCAAAAAATCAGTCAGAATGTGCATGGTAACTGCAAAAAAGACTCCAATTTTATATATAATTCAAGGTTTCCGTAATATTAGGTTTTGATTAATGCTTTTAATAATGTTTTTGAATCTAATGATTGTAATCAAGTTATTAGTGAATGAAAAGCCTTTAATATCGTTGACAGCACGCGATCTCCGATGCGGCTCATGTGCTGCCGTTCGACCCCATGATTACCTGCCAACAGACACCGATGATTACCACCTTCCAGACCGCCTACTTCTTCACTGATAGCTTCGATGAGGCGAAGGAACAAATGAGGTCTCCCTCTGACAGATGTTTTCTGATGTTTAATATATTTGTTTCTATGGCATCGATAGGGAGTTCGCCAAAACAATTAAGAGACCCTTTGGGGTCAGGTATAACCCCTACACTCAAACAGTTGAGATACTGAGCAATACCAAGAAGATTATGGATTTGGTCAGTGAATTGAAAGGAGATCTTTGTATTGTTTCCAGTGCTCTACAAAAGATCAAAATCCATGACAGCGAACAAAAACAGAGTAACGAAAACTCATCCCAATAAGTATTGCTTCCCTTGGCTTAAATCAATGTTGTATCATGGTTAATCTATTCCGTTGACAAATATCATAAAGTGACCAAGTGAAAACATGTGGACCAAACTATTATTTTATTTTTGATCATTAAATTCTAGTCACTAATAGTTTGAATGTTTTGTTATTAGATTATAGAGAATGAACATGGTAACATTACTGGTTATTTTCAAGAATTCCTCATTTAGTCAGCAAATTCAATACTAGAGTTCACCTTTTGGCTGATTTATCAGAGATAACTGAACTGGTTAAACAGATTAACTAGCTAATCTCATCCTTAGAATCCATTTAATTATTATAGTGGCTATTTATTCAAAGATTGTGATCAAATAAGCTAGCAAATATAACAAAAGACTAATTCAATATTGAATTTCAGAAGTGAATTGTTGTTGTAATGAAAAGTAGCATGTTTATTTATCAATTTTTGTTTGTTTCGCAGAAAAATCGATAAATATTTGTAAGCAAATGATTCAATGAATAAATATTTGTTAACCTCTTGAAATTGTGACAAATGAGCTAGGTGACATCAGGTGCCAATACTTACCAGAGATGTGCACAGTCTGAGCAACTATGGAATGGCAAGTTTGGGTCAAAACACTTTTCTCTAAGGAGGGGTCAAATTTCCGATACCACTTATGTTAAAATATGACCCTTTAGAGGAGGTACAAATCATTTGACTCCCTCCTCCCCTCCCCCATTGCACATCCCTACCGACAGCTAAAGGTAAGTCGAATTCAATAAAATTTGAGTAAATTCTGTAAAATGTTTTATTCGGCTTTAATTTAATAGAAATATTATTTTTAATCGAAGAGAAAAAAAATTCTGAGCCAAACGTCTATCGGTTGATAACAAATATTCAATTAATTAATAACATTATTATTATAAACCAGTCATACAATGCTTACAATTATATGAATGGAAAAAATCGATTCTCGGCTTAAATGAAAATATCATTTAATACTATAATTAATATTAACTATAATTTTGATGATTAATTACTAGATTAGATTCAACAAAAAACTTGTGTCGCATTTTGCGACTTTAATTTAATTATTATTAGTTTGAATTAAATTTGAAATTTTTGAATGAAAATGGAATGGAATATGAAATATGTATAAAATAATGAGTGAGATCACCAGCGAGGAGAAAAACTGGCACTTTTTGGCTAACAAAACACAAGAATTTCTTTAAATACGTAATTTTGAAGAGTGGTCAATTTGTTTAGACTACAATTAGTGATCTATTTTAACGCCAAATGGGTTTTGTTTTGTGTTGTCTGGAATTCATTCAAAAAGAACTGGCTCATTTCGGGATTATTCAAAGTGGAATCCAACCAATTGTGGGAATAAAATTGGTCACTAAATGTTGTCGATGTTTATACAGGATTATAGTTATCAGGAAAATGAGTTGAAATTTTTTTTTTGTCAATTTTCTATCAAATTTTTTTGTCTTCTTTTTGTGGAAATCGGATTCTATTCTAAGGATATTTGTTTTCCTTTAGATATAATTCTTAAGTTTACAAAAATATACTGAAATTTAGTACTATTTTTCATGAAATGAATGTTTATATAATTGATTTTTTTGTCAAAAAGTCAAATGATTTTGAATATCAAACACTTATTTATATCAATTGATTGATTAAGAAGTTATTTATAGTGTTTTAAAGGCTTAAACACATCGAATGTCTGCCATTTTATTACTAAATTATAATTAAATATTTGGAATATTATTTGAGTGGTTATGGCCTTTAAGAGCAGCCGCACCGGTCGACTACCATTCCCGGTAACATACCGTAGATTATGTTATAGTTGTCGTCGAAGTATAACATAGAAATGGCGGACATCTTTCGGGGCGAACAACAGGGACCGGCAGAGCCTGAAGGGTTGGCCTGTTGTACCAGATGTGTGTGAGGGTACTTTTGTAGAAAAACGTAGGGACATTCCCCGCTACAGTAGTTGGCTTCGTAGCGCTTGGGGGCAATGATCCAGTCCCAACCGAATTCCTCGAAGTCGACGGTCAGGGGATATCGACAGCACCGGACTTCGTTTGAGTTTTCCTCGCAGTTGAGTCCAACCATTCGTCGCTTACGGTTAGCAGGTTTTGACTCAACCCTCACCTCAATGAATGGCATCTAATATAATGTTAAACAAGAAAAGTGTCAATTTTTAGCGAAATGTTACTAGGTCACCTCACGGCGCACATAGCTACCACTGGGTCACCTAAACAATATTAGTTCAAGTTCATTTTATCAATTGAGCATAGTCTATCACTTGAGGTTAGTGTGACATTGCTATTGTAGTAAAGTAACTTGCAAATTCTTATGCTTAAAGACTGTGAATTCAGTTAAAGAGAGGAAAAAATGAATTTTTTTCATCAATTCTCAGACTTTTGAGGAAAGGAATGCATCGAAACTGAGTTACGATAAATCCATTCATAAATTCCTCACAACTTTTTGATGCAAATTAATGGGGCGATGGCTCGGGTGAGAAAGTAGTAAGAGTAGCAACTAGCAAGATTACTGTATTATTACATTTGTAAAAGAAAAATTAGAAAAAATGAACGGAAATACCAGAGAATTATCTTCATTATCATTGGCTTCAATGACTGCTAACTCTTTGCCGTCTTTGTCATAGGAATGAATAGCGAGTCCCAGGTTTTCATTGGGATGTCTGAACCACTGGGAAACCAATTTTTTGAGTTCGATCTGCACCCAAATGCCTTTCTTTGAGCTGACGTCGATTTTCTTCGCCCTTACCTTTAGATAAAAATTTCTTTTGTAAGTCGAGTGCAAAAAACAAGAGACAGAAAAGAGATTATTTTTTATTGAATTACATGCAAAAGAGTTGGTGAGTCGTTTCCATTTTCCGGTTTAACAATTTGGTAGATCACTATCCAGGCATTGGTGTCCTGAAGATGATTTGTAGGCCTGACATACACCCAGAGATGCGCTTTCGTTATGTGAGAGTTGAGAACATTAGCCGAGAATTTAAAGTATTGACACTTGACTTCTGGCGGTATATTCAGATGACTCGGAGCTGTTTTAATGACAAATAATTGATATCAGGCTTTGAAATAAGAAAATAAAATATTTTGAAGTATTAATTGTTTTTATGAAAAATGTCTTTTGAAAGGAAAACGTTTGAAAACATTAGAGAATTTATTTTCGCTTTGAATCCAATTTTCAGATCTTTTGATAACTTTTTTTCGCTTAAAAAGTGATACAAAAACCAATATAAGGCTCTTCAGCCACACAGGGATTCATATGTGTGTGAGTATGTGCCGGTGCTAAACATATGTATTTTGTGTTGGTTTGCGTCCAGCTGTGCATTTAACTGAGCGAGGGAAAGACCTTCACCTCTCAGATTGACCCTCAAAAATGCGTTTGGCTTATGGACTAATCCAAGAGTAAAAAAATTCAAAACAGCTTAAAATTTTTTACTGCTTTATAATTCAAATAATAAAAAGAAATTTCTAAAACATGTAATAATAGCAAGAATAGCAAAACTTCCCAAATATGAGCTCATTCACAATCGAAGGACACTCTCTGTGTATGTGTTGAGCCGATGCTGAGCCGGTGCTCACCTGCTTTGCGGCCAAACCATTGGAAATAATGTTTTTTAAGCGCAATAATCATTATAATTAACACAAGAATATTATGTCCACAAAAGAGAGAACAGATTTTTTTTTATATCCACCGATGAACTGGATAACCATTTTTCATTTTATGATCACTTGAGGACAATATATTATTATCAGTTATTACCAATAAGTTTATACAAATCGCATCTATGCCTCCCATCCCATTACCCACCACTGGTTCTATCTTTTGAGCATCAGTTAGCCTGAGGTGACCCTCGAGTCAAACACTACTCTAGAGGTAAAAGTATCCGCATTTTAGTCCAGTATTTATCAAAAATTTTATTATATTTATTATTATTATTCGGTCGACATTCTGGCAAAAGACCTATTTTACTGGTGTTAGTGTTGTTTACTCAAACAGTTTTGCTCATTCTGTTCCTTCTGTTCCTTCTGTTGGTTCTGTTCCCTGATTGAAAAATGGACTTTGAAAATGCTGCCAAAATCCTACTTAATTTCCAAGTGGAGCGAACCCAGGGCTCGCACTCACTCTCTATCGCATAGACCGCATACCTGTCCTACACTTGGCTTTTGTGTGTTTTCGGTTAGATTTAAATCCGAGATAATATTTATCAAAAACAAATGCTTTGATTTATAGTTCACTTCTTCTCTTCCTTTACTCAAAACATTTGAATGAGAAAAACGAAAAAATTGTTTTTTTCATTTGGTTTTGGATTTTGTTTTGCCTCGATCATATCAAATATTATGTCAATCCCTGGCTTTCAATCATTTGGTTCATCAGTTAATTAAGTGTCTAAACAAAAGTGCCATAAATGGGTCAATCATTTCATAATTATTTTGAATCTATCAGAACTGCGATTCGACTAATTATAGCCTAAATATAAATAGTGTTAATCAGTTACTAAGGGTCTGAACAGTGGGTCTGAGTGTGTCTGAGTGTGTCTGTCCCTACAGTTAACTGTTCACTGGATTTATTCAAATGTTACTCAAGTTTTGAAGAGCAGAATCTGATGTCTCATATTTGAGAGAAAGTAAATATTTTCAAAACTAATAAATACTATTCAATAGATTCAATAGATTACTAAAAATCGCTATTTGTTTGACTAATCAGCGATTTATTGGTCGCAAAATCACTGCATTTTCAAGTATTTACGCGAAGTCTGCAAAACGTTTGTCACATAAATCAGTTGACTATTTAAGGAAAAGGACCGACAGTTTTGAAAAACTGTCTAAAAACTTGTTTGTTTTTTAGAACGAATGCAAATGATTTGCTCGATTTTTTCTGCTGATATCAATTATATCTTGCAACAAAATTATTATCAAATACAGTCAGAGAGATATGAATAGATTTTAATATTTGTTTTGATTTTTGAAAAATAGACTTTTTATGAGAGAAATTTGGAGAAAAGCTGAAAAATAAAGCCCAGAATTGAGTTCAATTAGATTAAAGTAGAGCTCAAACGCTATTCAAAGACTGTCTAAGATTATGTCATCGATCAAAAAGCGATCAAAAGTTTTGGCAAAAAATAGATTTTAGTGAAAAACAAATGGTCTCTGACTTACGCTTTTGTGCGAAACTCATTGATCGCTCGGCGTTCACAAAGAACTCTTCCAGATCTTCCTCATCCCTGTCCACTGTTTGGTCATTATCTTCGAGGAAGCCGTTGAGCAATTGGGGTTCGTTGGCTCTGGGGTCGTCGCCGAGCATATTGTAGCGGTCGAGTAAGTGATGCAGAGGCGGTATTCTGGGCAATGATTTGCCAGTGATATTGGGGGCCGCTTTGAGACCTAGTTTATTGAGGATATTAACTTTAATGTTCTCGAGGCGTCTAGTCTTTGCTTCCTCATGGAGTACACAACGGGTGCAGTTCATCGTATGAGTGCTCAACTCGTCATCAGAATCGAGCTCAGAGTCAAACCTATCGCTGTCCTCATCGTCTTTATTGCGTTCATTCCTTGCGATCAACTCTTGTATTGAGAACTTTTGTTTGGCCCAAACGGGAGGTACCACTTGTGCCAAATCGGGCGCTGCACCACCAGATGCAGGTCCCACCGAAGGCGAGTCTGATTGCCAGTCAGAGTAGAGTTGAGATGAAGTGTTTGATTGCCTCTGAATGGTGTCGTCGATCAGCTGTTTGTTAGTGATATCAGTCGTTGTGTTTTTCTTATCAAAACTTTGATGGCTTTGATGGTTGCGATTATGTCTAACTGTGTTTGAATGGCTGTTTGAATGGCTTGTGCCGTGAGTTCGGTCCCACTCTTCTATAAACTTTTTGAGGGCTGACTCTAAATTATCCTCTTCTAGAATAATATTATTCAGTCCTCTATTCTGTTGAGTATTAGACATATTTTTGGCAATACTTTCAGTAGTTTTGGTTAAATGAGTGGCAAAGACTGAGTCAATACTGCTTTCAATTATTATAAATAATATCATTATTAACGCACATGAAGTGCACAACGACTTAATCATAGATTTGTTGGACATTTTGATAACTATATTAATAAACACATCAACTGATTGACGAAAATCGGTGACTAACAGAAGGTATCAAAATTGGCGGCCGATCGACACAACCATTTGTCTAACACTGAAACAGAAATTCTTCTCTTCTGAGGACGTCTTTCATTTATCAATCGCTCAGAATATGTATTGGGATTTCCGATACTTCTTCACAACAGCAGCAAAGAAGTCGGTGTCCCTCTTCAGACTTGGTTTTATAGTTGGTTTGTCTCCAACTGAACTAAAGTAAAAAAAAGCAAAACTGAATCCGACCCCGCCTTTGCTGAAGAGAGATTGGCAACCGATCTCTCTCTATATACGAGTGCGAAGAATATATATCTATAGCTATAACTCAATACGTTTTTTGAAAGTTAAGTTTGCATTTTCTCAATACCCGCCCCACTCTCTGCCACTCTCTGGCACTCTCTCACTGCTCTTTAACAGCGATTATAATAATGTTACAATAATTGACAAAAAGATTTCCTCTCAAATCACAATTAGATGCAAACAATTATTACTTTATTACAAATTATTTGCAAATATTTAAGCGAAACATTTGTTTTCTTTTTGCACTTCTTTTTCTTCTTCTCTCTCAGCAATCCTTCAGAATATTTGGTAATTATTTTCTGCTTTCTTTCAAATGCTATTAAAATAATATTAACACAATTTTTATGATAATTAGCGCACAAAATATCATTAGATATGAAACATAAGACAAAAATGAGTTTTGATTAGTATTCAGTATTCACTACAAAAATTTCAAATGTTTTCACTAATCGTTAATTTGTTTCGGATTTCAAATCTCAGAAAACTATTCAACAAAACTATAATTTAAAACAAAATAAACTTCTTATAGAAAGTCAAATGTTTTTGCTTTGAATTAATTGTTAGTACAGTAAAAGTCTCTTTAAATTCATCTCAATTTATTTGATTACATCGAGAATTTATCTTTGAATAGACGGTTCCAAAGTGTATTTAGGCTAATGTGTTGCCACATTCAGTAGGCTATACCCAATACTATATCCAATACCCAATTCAATATCATTTTCTATCGGTGAACAACGGTATCCGATAGCTATGATTGGCTCCATTCTGTTGGACTCTATTCCTCTCATTTATTGGCAAACATTCGATAAATTTCATTACAAGACTTACATATAATCACATCTTTAACACTGTATTTAGTATTGAATTTCAGATCAAATTAAGTCAAACTAACCTTCAGTTAAATTAACGAACAAAAGAGTTTTTATTTTTTTCCAAGATTATCATCATATCCACGATATTTATAGTCAACAGTTATATGTTTTGCTGACAACATAAATAATATTTCACTAATAATACCGTCAATCATAGCATTTATTAAACGCGTGCTACTAAGTGATAAGCTAGGTAATCTTACTTTAAATTTCCTGAATTTTATCAGAAAAAGAAAATAATAACAGTTAGTCTCTAATTTCACCTAGAAAGTGATGGCAATTACTTTTGAAAACTTGAAGTTTTTCAAATTTAAATGGAAATGAAGCCAAAAACCGATTATAGGGTTAATTAATTGATAATTTAAAATTCAAATCCTCTAATACGCCGTTTATTTAATAGTCTTGGCTAAACCACCCAATGACTCATAGGACAATATATCAGCATGGTTTATTAACGTGTTTGACATTTTGTTATCAGCAAGAACAAAAACTTTTTTGAATAAATTCTTTTGAGTACAGAATTTGATTGATTGCTAATTAATAGAAATCATGAATATTTTGATTAGTGATTCGTGTCTGTCGTCTGAAACTGATTTCCAATTCTAATTAATTGGAGACATATATTGTTTGTATAAATAGTTTTTTCTGTTCAATACATTTGGCATTGAATTTATCTTAAGAGTCGTCGCCTTAAACTCAATGAATATTATAGACATTCCTATCATTGATTAGAAATTCTTAACTACTTTTTTAATTGATTTGATTTATTAATGTTTTCTAATAAATGGGTTAATAATTAGGTTACGAAGGGTTGACATGATATCCAATTCTCATGTTTTACTACTTTATTATATCAGTTATTGTTTTATTAGTGATATAATTATTGAGAAATAAAGATATCGACGAAAATTCCGATTTAGTGAAAGTGAAATCAGTTTAGTATTCGTGAGAATTCAATACTTAGTAAATGATACACAAACCAGAGATGTCTACAGGGAATACATAAACACGAAAACATGCCTAGCTCAATTGAAATGCTTTGCGAACTCACATGGTTTGTTTTACTCTGCAGATTGAAATTATCAAGATACTGTTGAAATCTCTATTATTTAGCCAAATATATTTTCTATGTCATCATTTTAAATCAAATAATAGGCTTTTAAAAAAGTCCTTGCAAATAATTCTTTTTTATACTGAAAGAAATTTATGAATAAAACAATTTATTTAGAATTCAAACATTTCTAAATTCTTTAAATCTATTAATATTTGATACAGGGTAAACTAAAATCTATTTTGTTATAGTGCTCCACATTTATTTACGTCAGAATTTTCTATATTTATCTCGAATGCGATCAGAGAATTGATCTTGATCAATGATTCAGGAAAACAAATGTATACTGAAATTAGACTAATTTTATTAGTAATGCTTTGATTTCTATTAAAATATTAGCCAAGATTACCAGTGATTCTATTCGGACAAAATATGATTTAATGGTATTATAGATTAAACTACCATTTATAGTTTTCTTACAATCACCATGCATATGCGGCCCTGAGTTTGGTTTTGGATCTGGCTGGATCGCCTAGGATAAAACTTTTAACGTTAAATATATATGATTGAGCAGAACCTAAAGCCCAGCTGATCCCTTAGGGTCTTGGACCATGGTCATACATGGACATGCCTGTTTTTAATTATAAATGTAATTTATTAATGAGCTTTACATTGAAATAATGGTTTTGTGCCTAGATGACTATTTGATTAGTTGTAAGCCACGCCAACGCTTCTTGAAAGCAAAATCTCAGATGAAATTCACAAGAAGTTTGAAATGTTATACTTGTTTTGATGTAAATTACAACCTGGCTCAGTTTCAACCGATTCAACCCTCTATACCATTCATTCGATTCATAGAATAATTAAATTACGAAATAACTGACATTAAGAGAAGTCTTAAGAAAAAGAAATAAAAAGAAAAATTTATAATTTTTTGTTCACTTAAAGTATTTAATTTCTAAAACTGAGCCAAAAATACATTTTTCTAAATGAGTTCTTATTCTTCAGTTTTATTCACTAAAAATTATTGAATTTTAATCTGAAAAGTTTGTGATGAGATAAAGGCCAAGATTATGGTTACGTAAAGGGTTTATACAAATAAACCATCCTACCAATAAATTATAAACCATCTGCCAATACGGAAAGAATTTTTTATGATTTTCCATCAAGATTAAATTTCTCAAATTCAATAAGAAATAAAAGAAAGCCCACACAAAAGTTGTGACTAGGTAAAAGTTTCATTAAAATTCAATCGATTTATGTCTTATTTTGAACTGTGACTGGTCTTTGAGTTTTCGGAACTCATATTTTTGATGAGTTTTTCGGGAAAAGTACTTCAGTTTGGAAGTGCCTCTCGTTTTGCAATTAGATTGAAATCAAATGCGCATAAAAATGATGAGAAGTTTCAAAACAAAACAAAAAACTCATTCAAAACATAACTATATTTTAAATAACTTATAAAGAGAAATACTATTGACACCGAGGAAAAAGTTTTTTTTACTACAATTCTGAGAGAAGAATAACTCTTTTAACCCCTACCAAGATAGTTGCAAGATTAATTTTTAGTAGATTTGATATTTCCAAATATCAAAACTTTTGGGGTTTTGATAATCAAATTCAGTTAAATGTGTTTCTAATGTTCAATGCTTTTAATTTGTGCTTGATAGCTCTTGTAAACTTGATATTAATCTAATAGATGACTCGGAATAGATTAACGTCTTGCACATCGCAAAGATTTGGGGACCACTGACGGTAATAGAGAAAAAAAAGACATAAAAATTATAATGTTGTTGAAGTCACCGAAGAGTGTATGAATAGTCTATGGATAGCCTATGGATAGC
>JAQGBD010002136.1:0-11375 GCA_034698165.1 Punctoribates punctum
AGATCCAGTTCTGTGGGATACTCTACCATAGGAACAATTGGTGGTCCTCTGAATATATACGGCTCAGTGCGAGGCTCATGGTTCATTTGGAGCCAGGGATGGTTCAAGATTTGAATGGCATTAATACCCTTACCTTTAATAGAGTCCAATCTTTCTAACAAATCTAAGAGCTGAGGAGAGGGGCCCTTCCCATCTATGAGAGTTTTGCCAACTATTTGCCCCCATTCCTGGCAATTTGACCCGGCTGTCATTCGAAGTAATAATTGGTAGAGCTTATCCGTGTCCAGCTTCTTCTCTGAATTAAGAATTTGGTCACGGTGATACTTACTCAGTCCAAAGTCGCCTAATTTGAATTCACAGGAGAGGAAAGTATCTTCAGGTTCTTCACTCCGAGGTGTGCTCTTTTTGTTGTAGAATATATTGTCTGATTTGATATCACAATGAGTTATACCTTTACGGTAAAGGTAGTCGAGAGCCCGGGCTATCTGTGCGAACCAATGTTTGTTGGAAGCCTCAGAGAAGAGACCGTAAGGGGCACTCAATATAAATCTTTCGAGAATACCCTCACATAACTCCATAAATATGAGGACCTTTGCGTAGGGATAACCTGTTTGACTGTCGGCAATACCCATAATGTCACAGATATTGCAAATGTTTTCGTGTCTCAAATACCTGAGTGAATACATGTCTCGGAAACTCATATCAACTGATTTTTGTGAAGTGATAGTCGTGTGACGAATTATTTTCAGTGCGAATCGTCGGTCCACCCAATTGGCCTGGATAACCTCTTTCCAGGTCCCCGATTCATCTTGTATCCACTCATGAGATTCACGATTGAATTCAGCGCTGACTTCAAACACCTCTCCGAACATACCCCGGCCCAGTTGGTCGATGAACTTTACATTTCGAATCAGTTCACTGTTTAGGCATTTCTTCTGATCATCAGTTAATTGTGGTAATAGGTCGGTCCCGGATGATAATCGAGTGTTATACTCTTGGCCCATATACGCTGAATTAATTGGCCACAAGTCTGAAATGTTTGCGGCCCCGGGCACTGGCTGTTGAACTATGTCTTCCGTTCCAGGAATAGTGGTTTCGAAGTATCCGAACGGCGCATAATTGTGTTTAAGGGCCTGATTTTCGATTGCTGCCATCGACCCCTCCCTCTGTTGTTCCCAGTCTTCGTATAATGTCCGGTCAAATTGATAATGTACTGGCTGATTATCAACTGCAGCTTGGTCTATTTGATTTTCGTTATCCTTTCCCTGATCATCCTCTTCATCACTGAGGGGTATGTTCTGCCAGCTATCTTTGTCGAGCCACCAAGCCATTCTGTTCTGGGTGATTTCTTGTTTCACAGATAACTAATTTCGGGTGAATTTTCCCTAAACTAAAGTTTTTAATTTCAATCAATTGTTAATATTTGAAAAAACAAATCATTTTTTCCGATATCTAAATTTAAATTTATTATCTAGCTAATTATTGAGTTTGTCCTCAACAGTTTCACACTTTCCTTAGCATTATCATTAAAATATCATTAAAACTTTTTTCTTGGTCATAAAGTTTATGCAAGATCAAATAAACCTTTTTTGTATTAGATTTATAAGTGCACTTAACCACGAACTTCATTGAATAGTACAATTCAGGGGATTCCTCATGAAGCTGAGCAGCCACTCGGGGGAACGTCCCGCAGGAGATTGTTGTTGTGCCCCAGAATACGGAATATTGGCAAGTAGCTCTGGTGGGTTGAAGTGTCCATAAGGCACAACCTCTCTCGACTGTCCTGGAAGGTTGAAGTATTGGGGAGGAACTTGCTCATACGTAATTACATCATCGTCCGGATTGGGAGCTTCGATAAGATCCAGTTCTGTGGGATACTCTACCATAGGAACAATTGGTGGTCCTCTGAATATATACGGCTCAGTGCGAGGCTCCTGGTTCATTTGGAGCCAGGGATGGTTCAAGATTTGAATGGCATTAATAACCCGATCTCTATTCTCGTCCAATCTTGATAACAAATCTATGAACTGAGGAGAGGGGCCCTTCCGATCTCTGATAGCATTACTAACTATTTTCCTCCAATCCCGGCAATTTTTCCCGACTGTCAGCTGAAGTAATAATATGTAGAGCCTATTAATGTCCTGCTTATTCTCGTAATAAGAAATCTGGTCACGGTAATACTTGCTTTGTCCAAAGTCGCCTAATTTGAATTCACAGGAGTGGAAAATATCTTCAAATTCTTGACTCCGAGGTGTGCTCTTTGTATTGTAGAGTATATTGTCTGCTTTGATATCCCCATGAGTCACACCTTTGTGGTAAAGGTACTCGAGAGCCAGGGCTATCTGTGCGAACCAATGTCTATTCAGATCCTCAGAAAGAGTAGCGCCAGGACCTCATCTTATTAAATTGTCGAGACATCCCTCACATAACTCCATGAATATGAGGACCTTTGCGTAGGGATAACCTGTTTGACTGTCGGGAATACCCATAATGTCACAGATATTGCATATGTTTTGGTGTCTCAAATACCTGAGTGAATACATGTCTTGGAAACTCAGATCAACTAATTCTTGAGTCGGATGCAAATGTCGAATTATTTTCAGTGCGAATCCTTGGTTCACCCAATTGTGATGGACAGTCATTTTCCCGGCCTCCCACTCATCTTGTATCCAGGTACGAAATTCTTGATTGTAATCAGCGCTAACTTTAAACACCTCTCCGTATGCACCCTGGCCCAGTTTCGAGATGAACTCTACATTTCGTATCCGATCACTGTTTAGGTATTCCTTCTGCTCATCAGTTAATTCTGGCAATTGGTTGGTCCCGGTTTGTAATCGAGTTGCATACTCTTGGCCCATATACGTTGAATCAATTGGCCACAAGTCCGAAATGTTTGCCGTTCCAGGAATAGGCGTTTCAAAGTATCCGAACGGCGCATAATTGTGTTGAAGCGCCTGATTTTCGATTGCTGCCATCGACCCCTCCCTCTGTTGTTCCCAGTTTTCGTATAAAGTTCGGTCAAATTGAAACTTTGCTTGCTCAATATCATCATCAGCTTTTTCCATTTGATTCCACAGATAATTAATTTCAGATAAGTTTCCCCTAAACTTAGTTTTCACTAAAGTTTTTAATTTCAATCAATTGTTAAAATTTGAAAAAATAATCATTTTTTCCTATATTTAAATTTAAAATTCTTATCTAGCTAATTATTGAGTTTGTCCTAAACAGTTTCACACTTTCCTTAGTTGCATTGCATCATTAAAACTATTTTCTTGGTCATAAAGTTTATGCTGGATCAAATAAAACTGTTTTGGATCAAATTTATTTTAATAAAGAATCTTGTTTGAATTGCTGCCACAAATCATTTGCAAGTTGTTTTCATTCTAACCAATCATCGGGAATGTCGTCCTCGCCGAAGGAGTCATCAGCGCCGGGAAGAGTGGGAATGGGATCGCCTTCAAAGTAGTCCACTTCCGAGGGGTGCAAAGACTCGAGATCATCACCGGAGTCACTCTCTGAGTCACTTCCAACATTACTCATCAGATCGGTGTCTGGATTAGGACTGACCAATTCACCCCGGTAAATAAAGGGCATTGTGCGGTGCTCTTTGCATCTCTGCACCCATTCATGTGTCATAAGCTTGAAAGCGCTCAAAACCTTTGCTCTGTTCGGTGCCATCCCTTGAAACATATCTCTGAAGTCAAGAGGAATATAAGTCCACTCTTTGGGAAAGCCCTCAACCCATTGGTTTGTTCGACAAAAGGTTAGAAACTTATGTAACTTGTTTGGCATGTTTGCTCCTGGTAAATTGTCCAAAAGAATGTTGAAAATAGCCATCAGATCCCGTCGTTTGATATTTTCATCAATTTTCTGAAAATATTGCCTTGCTTCTCCAAAGTCAGACAATTTGAATATACACTCCAGGAATTTTCCCTCAAATGTGGTCTCATTTGAAAAGTTGGGTCTCTTTTTGTACAGAATATTCTGGTCACTAATATTCAGGTGAACCACACCCTTGCGGTGCAGGTATTCCAGAGCGCTGACCATCTGTGCGAACCAGTGTCGGGTCAGTTTCTCCGCCAGTGGAAAGTTTTTTCGGAAAAATTTAAACTTGCCATCGCACAGGTCAAAGAATGAGCATAAAATGGCGTCGGGATAGCCTGTCTGTCGGTCGGGAACGCCTATAACGTCCCAAAGGTTACAAATATTTTCATGTCTAAGATATCGGAGGAATTTGATGTCCTTTAAGCTGATATCTGTCTGTGTTTGGTTATACGGGTCGTTTTGGATCACTTTGACTGCAAACTGAAACGGCTGCGGATCTCTGGTCCTTCTTTTTCGTATGTTATCCCAACCCTGTCCCATATTCCTATCGATTTCAGCGTCGACTCTCCACACAACACCGTTGGGTCCCATTCCAATGGGAGCTCTGAACACAACATTTCTAATGATATCACTTTTCAATTGTGATATTTGGGCCGAAGAGAGGGCTGGCTTTGGTGGCGGCCCTTGCCCTGTATAACCAGGGTAAAGCTCCAATTGATAGTCTTCACCGATATATTGTGGTTGGAGAGGCCACAGTTCTTTTTTGGAGGGTCCTCCATGCACTTGCTTACCCTTGATCTTCCCAAAGGGAGCATATTTGGTGGACTCCATATATGCCTTGTGTTTGTCGGGTGTCCTCTGGGAGAGGGGCTCAAATCCAAACGCCGAGTCTGATCTGACAGTCTCCCAACGGGGGTATTCATTCCTGTCCAGTCTAAACCAATCCTGTTCTCCGCCATCTGCCATTGTGACTGTCCTTGCTTATTCTGTTTATAATTAACTGTTAAACTGTTTCTTCAATTTTCAAATATTTATTAAAAATTTAAGAATTCTTTCGAATTGTTGTTTCGTTTTTTGGAAATATTTTTTCCAAAATTCAATAATTCATTTCTATAGAAATAAACCCATTTTTACCTGAAATTAAATTTAACGGAAAATTGAATGAAATAATTAGCCGCTTATTTTGAACATGGTCAATTGTATTAGATCTGATTGAACAGAAACCTAAAAGTCTTAATTATTAACTGGACTACGATTTGTTGCTTAATAACTGGTTTATAACATAATCTGTTTCGGAAAATGCATTCAATGAGAAAAGTTACCAAGTTAAACTATTGGAAGAGTTTATTTTCCTAAATACTATTATCTGAATTAATCACCAGGCTGATCAGGGTCCCAAACAGGGATGTAATAATCAAAAATTTGATTCCCTTGGTTTTCTGGGTATACACCGGGAGCTTCATAACCGGGTTGATTGGTGCCACTGTCTTGGGTTGGGTCCCAAACACCTTGTTGTGGATAACCAAAACCTCGATTACCTTGGTTACCTGGGAATCCAGTTGGAACGCCATAACTAGGTTGATTGCTAGCACTTGCTTGACCCGGGTGCTTAGCACGATAGAAAGGAGAAGCAAAACCTTGGTTACCTGGGAATCCTGTTGGAACGCCATAACTAGGTTGATTGCTAACACTTGCTTGACCCGGGTGCTTAGCACCATAGAAAGGAGAAGCAAAACCTTGATTACCTGGGAATCCCGGGGGTTGGCCGTAACCATAACCATGACCAGGCTGATTTGCTTCTCTACCTCTGTATGTAGTCTGAACAGACTCATCACCAGATGAGTGATCTTCGTCCGAATCATCGGATTCAATCAGGTTAATTTCAGTGGCAATCTGTGGATCGGGTGGCCTTTCAACTAATTCTCTCACTATATATGGCATAGTCTGTTCTACCTTGTTCATCTGAAGCCATGGATGTGACACTATTTGTCTGGCATTATAGGCCCGCTTCTTACCAGGGGCGATTTTCTTCAATAAGTCTATGAATTCCTTCGAAAGTTGTCGCCATTCCTCGGGATAACCAGCTTTTTTGATACCTTGCCTAAACTGTTTGAATAGTGGCCTCTTTCCTCCTAAATTTGGGATGTGCTCAGTTAGCAGACCATAAAGATTTTCAATGTCTCCCTTTTTGGCCTCAGCTGTAATCTTGTCCGGAAAATATATCTCGGATATTCCAAAGTCAGTCAACTTGAACTTACAGGAAAGGAAGGTTTCCTCCAAGTTTTGCTGGGTAATAGGTGGCACTTTCCCTCCAGGAATTCTGAACAGAATATTATCACCTTTGATGTCGTGGTGAACAATGCCCTTAGAGTATAGATAGTAGAGAGCGCTGGCTATCTGTGCGAACCAATGTCTGTTCAGGTCTTCACTGAGGGGAAAGTGTGGTCGAAAATAATTATAAGTTCCATGACATAACTGAAAGAATATTAGGATCTTGGCGTAGGGATAGTTTGTCTGACTGTCGGGAAGGCCTATAAACTCTAAAAGGTTGCAAATGTTTGGGTGTCTGAGAGCCCGGAGTACTTCCATTTCCTTATATGTGTCTTCCAGTAACTTTCGGCTCTGAAGCTTCTTATGACTCAGTATTTTGACAGCAAAATTACGTTTCTTCCATTTGGACTTGATCACTTCGCGCGGGCGGCCCTTCGCATCCCTTGTCCAGGTCTTATTTTGATGCCTCCAACTGGCCGTCACTTTATAGACCTCTCCGAAATCGCCGGCACCAAGGCGATTCTTGAATTCTACATCTTTTATGAAATAACTGTTCATATGCTCCCATTGGAAAGGGGTGAACTGTAGGGGTCTCTCTTCCTCTGGATTGTCTTCATCATCTGAACCACCAAGATCATCATCAGGCACAAAATATGGCGACTGACCTTTCCTGGGGTGAAGGTTGAGTCTACGGTCTTCTCCGATCTGTTCAGAAGTCGACCAAATATTGTAAAGCCTTTGCGGTCCGTGAAGTGGCAGACGAACACCGGTAGAGGTATGGCGGTAACCCAAGGCCGGATCCGGTTCAGCAAAACTCTCCTGTTCAAATGCCTCATCACCCAGACCAGGTCCTAATGCTCCAGGTATTTGATTTTGGTTCAAATCTAAGAGTTCTTGATCATATCCACCCGCCTGTGGTTGGATGTAATGCCATCCCTCCTCATCGGAGTTTTCATCCTCTGTTCTACTGTCGATGCTCTCGTCGGAAGACATGGTGTATGATCTGATATGATCTTGGTTATTCAACAAATCACTGAATTCTTATGATTTGTCTCCAAATCTGATTCTTATTTCTGTCTTAAAGTCTAATTTCAATCTATTGTTTATATTTTCCTAAAAATTAATTATTTGAAAATTTAAAATTCTGATCTAGCTACATTTTTAGTCTGTGAATCTCTTAGTTTTAATTGAAGTGTTTTAAATAACATTTTGATGAAAATTTTGAACAGGGTTAATTTCAACAATCAATTCTATAAAAGATTTTTAAATTGGAAATTGTCTTAATTTAATACAACCGAAGACAATAAGACAGGACAGTTATGAGTGGACAGAACCCCGATCAAGGATCAATTGAGGCATATCAAAAGTTCGTGAAGACCTTGCCACAATATGAGAACCTTAAAGTGGACAGTACTCAATATGATCAATGGGATCAGCAGAGGAACCAAATGCAAACAAATTACGCACCTTTTGGAATGGGAAGGGGTGTGGGTTCTGATCAAATTGGTTATCTTCCCAGTCATCTGATTGACCCGAACAGACCTCCCGAGCAAATAGATCTTCCAATTCAAGGGGCGCCTCATATAACTGAAATTTGGCCCTACATGGATGAGGGCACAGACATGAATGTGATAGGAGAAGACTATGAGAAATACACTGAAATGTCAGATATGACCCAGGATATCGCTGATCTACTCAAAAGTGACCTCATTCAGAATGTTGTCATGGTAGGAAAACGATTGGGGAAAGGTGTCTTGGGCGAGGTTTGGAAAGTAATGGCCGATTGGGATCTGTTGGGCGGGAAGGGTTGGAACAGACGTTTCAGACAAAGGGAGAGTGTTTGGGAGAGGCGGCCCTTTGCCCTGAAGTTCAACCGACTGAACTCAGTTTATTACCTTGATGATGCCCTCAGAGATTATCTAATTCCTGTGAATCTGAAACACGACAACATTTGCAACATATTCGAAGTGATTGGCATTCCGGACAGCATAACAGGGTTTCCCTATTCACTGATCTGCATATTTATGGAGATATGTGACGGAAATTTCAATGATTACCAACCGGGCAGCGGATTGTCTGAAGTACTGTCCCGACACTGGTTCGCACAAATAGCCAGAGCTCTGGAGTATCTCCACTACAGAGGTGTGGCCCATTTAGATATGAAAGCAGCCAATATTCTGTTCAATTGTCGGGTGCCGGCCGACCAATCTTATGAGAACCGGTTCCTGTCCTCGCACTTCAAGCTGACTGACTTTTCAGCATCAAGGACCAAGGACGAAGACGACTACGAAGAAAACATCAATGAGGATTTGGTCCGATTCTATTCGTTGCTTCGCCAGACTATGCCTAGGTCAAATCCATCTCCCGCTCTGAACAAACTTCTGATTGACATGAAGCCAGACGAGGCGGATGACGACCTTGTCTCAATGACAGCCTTAGATATAGTCAAGCATCCTTGGTTACAGGACAATATTGAGCCACGTACTGAACCTTATATCTTGAGAGGTTAGGCTGGTCATGCCACCTTGTCTGTTTAAGTTTATGGCATAAAACAAACAAGCAATAAATGACTGGCTTTATCATGGTCACTAGTCAAGTCAAACTTATCATTATCAAATCTTAAAATGTATCAAGGTTTTTATAATCATTATTCGATTTTTACCCATCTATTATAGACTAATATTATATTATTATCTTGATAAAAATATTTGTAAATTTGAAAAGTTCAACAATAATTCAGATCAAAAGAATCAAAATAATAGTTCTGATAATTCAATTGAATCGATATAAGTGGTAATACAAGAGCACAGGTATGGACAACACACAGGAGGAAGAGAGGGGAGTTCCTTTCTTTCCTGTAGAATTGGACAGGGAGATATATGATCAATGGGATGACCCGCCAAATAACTTCTATCCTTTTGGACAGCATTTGGAGCTTCCGATTGAGGCGGCGCCAGACTTAAGAGAGCTCTGGCATTATGAGCTTGATCCTGAAATTATTGGCACAGACCATATTGATTACCCTGAACCGAAGAACTTCACCCAGAGTATAATGAATACGATTCAGAGTGAACTTATTAGAAATGTAGTCTTGGTTAAACGAATGGGATCTGGAGTTATTGGAGAGGTATGGAAAATAATGGCTGATTGGGACCTCTTGGGAGGTAAGGGTTGGAACCCACGTTTAAGACAGAGGGAGAGTGTGTGGGAGCGCCGTCCTTTTGCTCTAAAGTTGAACAGACTGAGACTGAACAAGCAAAATTGGACTCTTAATCTGGATAAATGTCTGAATGATGTGCGGATTCTTCAGTATCTGAGACACGACAACATCTGTAATATGTTTGACATTATAGGCATTCCCGACAGTATCACAGACTTTACCTATTCTATAGTCTGTGTGTTCTTGGAGTTATGTGACGGGTCATTTTTGGATGAAAACCTAAATTTGAAGTTATTGTCTGAACAGCTGAGCAGACATTGGTTCGCACAGATGGCCAGAGCTATCGATTACCTTCACTACAAGGGTGTGGCGCACAGGGATATCAAAGCCGCGAATATTCTTTACAATTGCAGAGCACCGCCAACTGTGACAGATATGGAGAATAGGTTTCTGTCCTCACAATTTAAGCTGACAGACTTTTCTGAGGCCACAAATGATCCTGATGAATTTCAAGTGGAGAGAAACTTGGATTTAGTTAGACTCTATGGTCTGTTGTTCAGAAACTTACCTGGCACAAATGATTATATATTTTTTGGGAAACTTTACTCTGGAAAACTGTTGGCCTACTGTCGGACTGGTCAGTGCAAGAGTGCCTTTCCTCCTGAATGGCAGACATATTCATCAAGTTTCAGGAATTTTCTCAGTGAAATGGCACCGGATAATAAGCAAAACGTTTCTATGACAACAGAAGATATACTTAAACACTCTTGGTTACAAGAGAACACTGACCCTCGCACTCAGCCATATATCATCAGAATTGAATAGTAACCTAGTCAAGTTTTAATATGAGGATTCAATTCAGCCGGGTTTCAATAAAAGCTTTATGATAAACTTCTGACATTGTCTGCGATGTTTAAGCTAGGTGACTTCAAATTAACAAGCCCTTCTAGTTAGGTTAGGTTAGGTTAGGTTAGATAGGATAATTTATAAATTATTACAATTTATTTTTATGTAGGGGAACTGATTGTAGGGGAACTGGGATGTAAGGGAACTGGATGTAGGGGAACTGGATGTAGGGGAACTGATTGTAGGGGAACTGATTGTAGGGGAACTGGGATGTAAGGGAACTGGATGTAGGGGAACTGATTGTAGGGGAACTGGGTGAAGGGGAACTGGGTGTAGGGAAACTGGGTGTAGGGGAACTGGGTGTATGGGAACTGGGTGTAGGGGAACCGGTTGTAGGGTAACTGGGTGTAGGGTAACTGGGTGTAGGGGAACTGGGTGTAGGGAAACTGGGTGTAGGGGAACTGGGGTGGATCCATTCTAATGATTGGACCTGGACCTTCTCGATCGGCTGGGCTTGTTTCTCCTAGGTTTGGGAGAATTTTTCCTCCTCGGTACATGTTTTTTCCGCCGAGATGGTTTCCTTTTGTTGTTTCTCTTACGTCTCCGGTGTTGAGTGGGTGTGGCTCCCCTTTTGGCTTGGGCTCCCCTTTTGGCTTGCGCACCCTTTTTGGTCCTTGGCTCCCCTCCTTGCTCTACTTCCCTTTCAAATTGTTCCACGTCTTCTTGTCTTTTCTTTCTGTCCTTCTCTTTCTCGACAGGATCAGTATCAATTTTTCGGGGGAGTAACATATCTTTTTCCTGACCAGGGTAGTCGGGAGCTATTGCAAATTGCCCTTGATAGCCTATTTTCCAGACATTTTTCTCCTTTGTCAATTCCATATTTTCTTGTTCCAACTGTTTGATTCTTTTGTCTCTCCTCCTAGCCTGTTCCTTTAATTCCTTGATATCATTTAAAAGTCTCTTTACTTCTTCTTCAGCCATTTCTGATCTGGGTGATTCTCTTTTGACAAACAACTAATTTCAGATGCCTTTCCCCTAAACTCGGTTTTTCCTAATGTTTTTAATTCTAATCAATTGTTAACATTTGAAAAAACAATCATTTTTCTAATATTTAAATTTAAATTTATTATCTAGCTAATTATTGAGTTTTTCCCAAACAGTTTCACACTTTCCTTAGCATTACATCATTAAAACACTTTTCTTGGTCATAAAGTTTATGCTGGATCAAATAAAACTGTTTTGGATCAAATTTATTTTAATAAAGAATCTTGTT
>JAQGBD010002137.1:0-11369 GCA_034698165.1 Punctoribates punctum
GGGACAAACTACAGGCCCTCTGCTAAAAATAATTTTGAAAAATTTTAACATAAGGTTTTAGGACAAGATGTATGTCTACCGAGGGTAAGACCTTATACATTAGTCTATGGGCCGATACTAGGTCTATTAGGAGCTTAAAAGACCTTGTCCCGGTTTTGTCCCGGAAAAAATGAGCAAAAACACTGCTATGTCCCGGATTGATTCAAAATCACCTGGTCACACTGGATGAGACGTCTGTCCCTTTGGCTAAGAAACCCGACTGTAATCAGAAAATAGATTTCGTCAATATTTGTCACAAAATGTGTTCCCATTTTGACTGCGCTATTGATTACTACGAACCGACAATAGTCAGTCAATCAAACTCAGATGAAACTGTCTTGGTCATTATTTTTCCTACAAATTCTGAGACGACATTCTACCACGAGCCAAAATTGGCGAGAGTAGAGTTCTTGTGTTATTTGGCCTCGACTTCCAGTATGTGGTTCGGGGTCTCTATTTTTTCCATTTATCACCTGACACTTTTGATTTACAATCGTTTCAATGCCAAGATTGAAATTAGTCAGAACATTGCAAATAAGTTCAATTACCCAAAGCTTTTTATTGAAAATTACCAAGCACGATCAGTCTCCAGAATGAGTGATAAAACTCATCGTCAATATTATAGAAGATATCGATTTTGAGTCATATAATAATTGAGCTAGCATCATTAAAGGTTAATGTACAAATTTGTCAATTCAAATCATGTTCATTATATTTGCTGATCACTAATAATGTTTATATTTACGTAAGATTTATCATAAATATCCAGAATATTATTTACTGACAACAATTGAATTGAATAATAGATGAATATTTTGTAATACCGAGAATCGAATGGAATATTTCTGAGAATTTATTTATTCTTGAACGACCTTGCTAACTGGGTCGGGAATGTCGTAGGCAATGTAAGTCTTCATATGAAAATTTTTATCAAAGTATATTGAACAAGATTAATTAAAAAGTAAACACAATGAAAATCGAAACCAAAACCAAAACAATTTACCTGGTCACTTTTAACCTGGCTTTGATCATTGGTTGCTTTTGGCAGATATTCCACGTCTGTGACATGTATTTCAAATATCCGACAAATGTGTTCATTGAAACAAATTTTGATCCCTTGACTAAACCGGTGCCGGCGCTCACTTTCGTCAAATTCTTTGGAAACAACTCAGGCCTAAACAGCACAGACGCTCTGGAAATAGCATCAAGCAAAATCAAAAAAGAATTATTCTCGTACATTACTCTAAACAACAATGACCTGACAAACTTGTACCTGGACAATGCGGTTGAGCGAATAAGTCTGAAATATTATAGTATCACGTTCAATTCAGTTTTAACAGGTTTGTATTAATAATAATCTTGATCAATTTATTTTTAACCTGGACCATTTTTATAGTGAATAAGAGCACTGAATTAGGACCGATAGATGAGTTAAAATTCCAGTTCAAAGAATATGGTAGTCCTCTCCCGTTCTGGTGGCTGTACATGCACAATTCATACGACGTACCAGCCATTGATGAATGGAATTGCATTTCCATAGCCAAGGATGTTTACCACCGTGTTACTTGGAGAGTCAACTCGTTTAGACTTTTGGAAAGCCCTTACGGAACAAACTGTAGAAACTACAGGAAAGACAACGAATACCTGTCCCGTCGGGACTGCATCAGGAAATGTAAAATTAGTGAAAGTCTTGGTAAATGCAAAGCAATTGATAAGGGGATAGATATAAGAAGGGGTGAGCCGTCCGTTCCTCTGATTGAGAAACCCGAGTGTAGTCGACTAATAGATTTCGTGAGTATTTGTCGGAAAAGGTGTTTCCGTTTCGACTGCGCTATCGATCACTACGAACCGGTCGTAATAAACCTGCAAAACACATATGAAACTGTCTTGATAATTATTTTTCCGTCAACCCCTGAGACTACATTCTACCACGAGCCAAAATTAGCGACAGTAGAATTCTGCTGTTATTTGGCCTCGACTTTCAGTATGTGGTTCGGGGTCAGTATGCTATCGATTTCTGGACTATTGCTTCTGTTTGGCAATAATTTATTTAAGCAAGTTCAAATGAATAACTACAGAAGAAACTCCAGAAATAGAATCAACAGTTATGTCGGCCTATTTCTTCAAAACAACCAGGCTAGAAGAACTTCCTGGGTGATTGATAAATTCCATGAGCAATACAATAAAAGGCATAGATTTTAACATCATTTACCTAGCTGAAAATGCTATTGAACCAGTTAAATTATTAAAATTAAATAATGAGAAAGTCCGTCGCCAGTTATAACATTTTAAATATGATCTTGTTAAAAAACATTGATAAGTTATCAAGGTTAACAATTCTATCAATTGATTAGTTTTGAAAATTGAACTTGGGATTTATTAACAATTAATAATTATCCTGGCAATTTCTGTACATAATTATTTTCTATAAACAATTCTATAAATAATTATCTCTCAAATTAATGTCATTTCAATTAATATATTATTGATCATGATGAAATTATTACATCATCAAATATTCTTGTGAGCAATCAATGAAATGTTTTAATTAGCTAGATCAATTAACTTGTTCTAATGTTAAGAAGACAGAAGAAAATAAAAATGTTTTTAAAAATTATTATTTATTAAAAAGGTCAAAGAAACTAGGTTAAATTTTGTTTCTCCGTTTGATCAAAATTGAGATTATTTAAGCGAAAATAATAAATGAAAATGAGCTTGCAACATCGCACGATATTCTTCATTGGTTTTACTCTGGTTTTATTCGTCGGCTGTTTTTGGCAGATATTCAGTGTTTGTAAACTATTTTTCAGTTATCCGACGAATGTATTCATTGATATGAAGTTCAATACTTTGACCAAACGGTTGCCCGCAATCACTCTCTGCACGAATATCGGGGACAGTAATCTTGGAAGAAATAGTTCTGATTCTCTGGAATTTGCATCTAAAGAGTTCAAAGAGCAAATGTTCAACACATTGAGAAATGGCCAGCATTTTGACCTAATCAAGAGATTCTTGGACTTCTCAATCGAAAGAATTAGCAAGGAATATTACTGCATTACAATGAATTCGTTTTTAACAAGTACAAAACAAGTAAAATTTGAAATTTATATTTTATTGTGAATTATTTTAGGCGTATCAATGCTGGAGCTCCGCTATACTGAAAGGATGGCAATTTACCTGGTTAAATTTGGGGTTTATAATAGCTGGTGGTTGTTCTTGCACAACTCAACTGATATGCCATCCAGTTATGAGTGGAACGCCATTCAATTGAGACATGGGTGGTATCATTCAGTGACCTGGAAGTTATCCATCTTTCAGCTCTTGGAGAGCCCCTATTCCACGCACTGCAAAGACTATAATCAGAGGACTCCATACCTGTCCCGTAAGGACTGTATACGTAAATGTAAGCCACAAACTAGCATGGCTAAATGTAATGGTAGTACACCTGAAGTTGACTTTGAAAGAGGAGACCCTTCCGTTCCCTTCGCTTCCGACTGGGAATGCATTAAAGGAATAGACTTCGACACTATTTGTCTGAAAGTCTGTCCCCATTATGACTGTCGTATAGATTACTACAAACCAGTTATAATATCTGAAACGTCAGAAGACCGAGATCATAGTTGGACTGACCTGGCTGTTACTACAGAGCCGGTGCTCTCCTATGTGTATGTGCCCAGGATTGAGCTTGTTGAATTTGTATGTTACCTTGCATCAACAGCCAGTATGTGGTTCGGTTTCTCATTCTATTCGATTTATTACCTTGCTATACCTTTTGGAAAATTGTTAAAACCATTTAAAAAAGTTACTGGTAATCTTTTTATTAAAAATACGATCAATCTTTATGGCCAGAGATGCCCAAGCAAAAGTGTTTCCACGGGCGTTGATTCACAAACAAAAATCACCAAGATAAATGTTTTGCCGGGATCAGAGTCAAGACCATCATCATCAACCTTGGGCAAAAAATAACAGGATATCGCCTAACTGGCTCTCAAATTTATACCAGGCCAAATTAAATAAAGATCTGGAAATATTTCAATCTTGTTCAATTTATTAAAATGAAAATTATAACTCCAATTTTATCACGATAATAAATTAATATAAATTTATTATATTTAAAGTCAAATAACTAGCAACTATTCAATGATCTAGGAATAGCTCCAGACCATAAAATATTTTCGAAACAGCCTGACCATGGTTATAGAAGAATTTGAGGGAAATGAAATAAAATAACAGTAAATGTATATGACTCACCTTGTTCACGTGAAAAACACTTGACGATTGATTGACAAGTTATTTAAATGATTAATTATTTGTAAAATTACCTAGAATGTAGTTCTAATTTGCCAATGCTCTACTACATCTCGATCTTTTGGATTAGACCAAGATACTCACTATACGATATCGATAACTAGATTATTTCCTTTAAGCTAGTTTATTTCTATTCTAAGAAAATGGACAGCCTTAAATTAAATGTAGTAAAAAGTGAGTCAGCTTATTTATTGCATAACATTTGCTACTTCGACAAAGGCTGACCAGAACTCCTTGATTATCAAGGATTCTCCTTGATTCGGGGGTCTGAAAGGGCCTCCTCGATTAGATCAAACAAGGATAGGTAGAGCTCCTTGATTTGAATTCCTCAAAATTCTATGAAATTTGATTGAAAATCAAACAAAATTTTGCATAACTTTTATTGAAAACTATTATATTTTTACAAAAATAAAATTATGTTAAAGTTTTTTCCTTGGTACTTAAATTATAATACACTATTGTGTTAAAATACTCCTATTTTGTCAGATAATTTCAGGAATTCTTTTGAAAGAAAATAAAAAAGCAAAAATTTGCAAAAATCTGAAAAATTGTAATATAAATCCGAGGAATTTTGTCACCCCCTCCTTGATTCTCCTGGATTTTTATATTGGCGCTCCTTGATTGCGAGAAAACCATCTGGTCAGCCTAACCATCATTCGTCAAAAATATAATTGACTTTTAGTTTAACTTGTTAATAATTAATTTGAAACTGAACTTTTCTTAATCTTTTTGTTTTACTTACGATATTTATGAGGATCAAACTTTTCTCTTTAATTATTTGTAAAAATAAGTAAGTTTTCGAAAATTGACCGGGATCAAAAATTCTATTTAATTGAATATGACTTCAAATCGGATGAAAAATTACTTTTTATTCGTGTTTTGTATTTCAGAAACAAATTTTTTGCTTTTTCTTTGTTTGAAAGCTTTGTTTGCTTTAGTTTTAAGAACTTTTATATTATTTTTTGTTTTCCTCTCAAAAGAGATTTTGAGAAGACTTTGATTCTTTGAAATTTATTAAAAATTTTAACGAGATTTTCTTGTAATTCAATATAACAAGGGTATTAAATTTTACAAAAGTTAACATTAATACATTTGATAACTAGAAATGCCCGAACACATCAAATCGCGGGAAAGGGGGTTCAAAAAGTAATTCTGGAGAGGTTTGAACGGGTATTGTGTGCAGTGATTACTTCGGATATGAACCAGTGATTCCCAAACACCATTGTTTAAGAGGAGGTACCGAAAATATTTTCCTATGGGGGGATAGGAGAGAGTAATCTGGCGACAAATTTAGCCGAAAATAGCTCTTCAGGCGGCGACATATTTACCCTATACAAGCCATTCCGCATCCATTGTAATAACTCTTGGGATTTTAATTAAGCAAGAACAAAACAAGAGATTATTTTGTTTTTCTTCAGGGTTTTAAAAACTCATTTGAATAATGTTTTATAACCCGATTAACATTAAAATGTGTTTTAAAAGGACTTAATTTATTATATAATCGATTTTTCAGACCACTCAGGGATTGCTTGCCTTCAAAGAGAATACTTCTCTTCGCGAATGATTTTAAATCTAATTTCAGTTCATTTCTCACTTTGGATCAATAGAATAGACGATTCCCTTTCGGCCCTTTCCTCGGCACAGAATAACTGTAACAAAGAAAGAAATGACTTTTAACTAAATTAAGTATATTTTTATTCTTCGATTCGTTTCCGAAATACAGAACTGAAAGTCAGGCTATTATTTAAAGACAAACCAATCAATCGCTCAGATAATTATCATGTCTTCAGAAGTAACTAACGAGAGAGAGAGAGAGAGAGAGAGAGAGAGAGAGAGAGAGAGAGAGAGAGAGAGAGAGAGAGAGAGAGACCTTTTTCTATTCTATAAATTCTATTCTATATTATAGAATATAATTAGTAATAATACGATTAAATAAAAATACTTTTGTTCCTATATTTACTGAAAACCACTCAGAAATCTAACCTCAGGGGAAATAAGTCAGTCTTTTTGCAAGAATATTATCGAAAAAGTTATAATTCCTATAAAATATGTTTTATATAATATTTGTAAAAATATTCTATGAATTATTTTTTCCTCCATTTTTCAAATAGAATAACATAATATTCACGTAAAAAATCAAATATTTTCGAGACAACGGAGGTTTTCCCTCAAGGGTTGTGGTCCGTGATGAGCATGGTATTCAAAATTCAGTATATTTGGTGTAACTTCAATATTGATCTTCAAGAAAAATCAATAACATGAACATTATTTCCAAAATAAAAACACCTTGATACTCTATCGCAATGATATTTTGATTTGAAAATGTCCTTGGAGGATTGGAAAAGAAATATTAGATCTCATCCGGTTTTCAATTGTTGTTTGTTGAAAAAAAGAAGAAAATAATCTAGATCGAATTTTGTTTAGAATAAATAAGATTTATTTCAGTTTGAACTTTAAAAATAAATCTATGCTAGATCATTGATCTATAAAGTGAAAAAGTGCTTAATTCAATGATTTGAAAGTATAATATTTCAATAAAAATAAGCATGATACTTATATGTTTAGTTCAATAAATCTGAATTTATCTGAATTCCAAGTATTTTTTGTTGAAATGAAACAACCAAGCTTAGGTTTTTTGAATAAGCTTGAATTAATTAAGTAGCTTAGGTAGCTTTATATATTAAATTCTCAATTTATTCAAGCTTATTTTTCTTCTATAACTTACAATATGAATAAAACATTAAATCTCAAGAGGAATCGGATAACATAACCCTCCATTGGGAACCCCTCTGGAATAATAACCCTCTGGGAGACCCCAAATGAATTTACTTCGATTCTTATTCTATGGAATTTGTTCAGCCATGTGCATGGTCCGATAGCCTAGGGGGCAAATAGGCTTTATGGGAGGCTCTCAATGTTAAAATTGTCGGTCTCTAACCCTTCCCTATCCTAGATTTTGTTCGTCTTCTTCAAAATCCGAATTATAATTTCAAATTTATTGTACGATTTGATTATTGGTACTGGTACATTTCTCACTCATTACGAAGTGATAGACAGAATTGATGTGTATTTCAAAAAAATAAGTTCCTAGAATATCCTTGAACAATGGTCAAGGGAGAAGACACATAACTCAAATAGCTCTGCATTTTTTGTTTTGTTTTGCTGACCGCTCTTTATGAGACCCTGCTTAGACTAGCTAAATTTATTCTAGTTCTATTTGACACATTGGAAGGGTTCAACTTGGCAAGTATTAGATAAATCAACAAGGTGTATGACTGCGCTTATACACCCAGGTCAGTATAACAGTAATGGCATGAATAAAGCCTTATCGGCTAAATCGTCTGAGAAACATAAGAGTGAGAAATACCCCTAAAATAGTGGCACCTTGGCCATCACTGCTACAAAATTGTGTTTTATTATTTCGTTATTCAAATATTCAGCGGAAGAAAACATAAATCTTTTCTCTTTAAATATTAAAATATTTTTTTCTCCAATAATAGGTTTTAAATAGAGAAACGACAAAATTCAAGTATTTTGTAAAAAATTTGGAAAAAGTTTCGTTGAATTCCTGAATAAATGAAATGATGAAAAATCATAGAATATTCGCTGAAATTCTCGGAACTAATAATAATCTAATTTGAATTTCATATAATTTTATAGAACACTTAGTAAGGAGTATGCGATTTGTGAGTCCATTAATCAGATCAAAATCAGATAGTTTACTAAATTCGTGTTCAGTCCATAAAACATGAAAATTGTTGGTAAAGTGTTTTCAAAAGAGAATTATCGATTCGTATCAATAGTCTCAAAGGCGACAAAAGACAGCGAAAGTCTGAAATTCGTGAACCGAATCAGCCGGACATTACAAAATCAGCAAGGGCATTACCAATTTCACCTACACAGTAGATGCGTTCTATCATAATTCAACTGATTTATCAAGAATATAAAATTAGATTTATTTGAATTATAATAATTGGAAAATCGAATGCAGATAATGTTCTAGCTAACTATTTATAAAGATTTCATTTGAAAGTTGTAGCCGAAAATAATTTATTGCATGATAAAAATTCGGTGCATCGAAAATATCATTAAAATGCTTGTAATTTGCTTATTTTAAAAGCATTTCTAAATTATCTAGCTAAATAAATAAAAAAATTTCAAACAAAATCGGAATAACTGATCGTTATTTCAATTAAAACTCATAAATTTGTGCCCAAAATTAAGTTTATTTATAATTCAATTAAATGACCAAGATATACTTTTGTCTCTATAGTGTAGAGTAAATTTATAATTTTTAAGTAGTGTTGGACCTTGCTCACTTCATGGGATTCGAGAAATCAGCGCATGAGCCGAAATCGAGACCTGGCTTTATATATATCACATTTCGGTCGACTAAACGACAAAGAATTTTAAGCCACACGTCTGTCAGTCATTCCCCGCCATAGGAAGACAATAGCCATCGACTGACATGTTTTCTATTCTGTTCCCAAAGATTTGTTGAAAAAAATGTCTTTCATTCCAAAATTGAATCAAAAGTTTGGACAAAAAATTCTAATCAATTATTCCGAGCCATAAGTCACCCGAAAAAAGAGCCATAATTGAAATTCCCTCGAATTAAAGCCTCTCTCAATTTGAATTATTTTCCTTGATCAAATATCCGGAATTAATGAAATTTATTCTCTTTTGTTATGTTTGAATTCAAAATTAATTGAAAAAAGAAAGAAAATTGAAATGAATTTCACTAAGAATATGGGAAACGACTCAATCAACGCAACTTTTCACCAGAACTTCAGCTCTGAATATATGGAAGAATTGCTGAGACTTTTGCGAGAAAGACATCGAAAGCCTTTAAGCACTGAAGACTTAATAAGGAATTTATTCATTATTCTGTGCTATTCCCTGATAATTGTGGTCAGCCTTTGTGGTAATCTATTGGTAGTAAAAGTGATTGTCATCGGAAAGAAGAAGATGTTGACCACAACCAATATACTGATCGCGAGTCTGGCCTTCAGTGACATCGTTATGACCGCATTCAACATCCCATTTAACGTCGCCCGCCTTCTGCTCGAGTCCTGGCCTTTCGGATCGTTCCTATGCGTGTCTGTGCCCTTTGTCCAGGTGACCTGTGTCTATGTGAGCACCTTCACCATGACTGTCATAGCCTTTTATCGGTATTGGACTCTCAGCCGACATACGACCACAAAGTCCTTAACCAACACACAGTTGGCGCTTATTATTGCCTGTATTTGGTTTATGGCTGCGCTCTTCTCCATACCTCACTCCATATTCAATGAGACAATAGACATCCCAACCCTCCCAAATATGATCCGGTGTCATGTCGTTCATCCTCAAGTGTCATTTGATCTGCCGCTGTGGCTGTCGGTGGAGGCGCTGACCACTCAGTACTTCATACCATTGAGTATAACCCTTTGGCTGTACATCAAAATTGGGGTAATTGTAGCCAAACAGGGATTAATTGCTGGTCAGTCCAATAACGAGCGGCGGAGACAGCACTCGGAGGCCCGGAAACGGCGGATAATTATGTTGGCTCTGGTAGTGACCACTTTCGCCATTTGTTGGCTTCCCTTAAATCTCTACCATTTGTTGTGTGACTTCCATCTAATTGAACGCAATTTCAAGATCTTTATTCTGTGCCATTGGTTTGCGATGTCATCAGTTTGGTAAAATCAAAATTTTTATGTTAAAAATTAGCATGCTACTCTCATGAGAATTCGATATTTTCATTTAAATTTCTAAAATAAAATATTTAGACTTGCTAATTAACTTATTTGAATATCAATAGAAAACTCATCAGAGCTTAAATTGAATAAATTATATTCAAAATCAATAATTTTTTGCATGCTTATATCAAGTTTAGATTCTAGTTAAAACAGTAATCTTCAGAGAAGGGATGTAATGATAAAAACCGATCGATATTTTTGGTCGACAAGAATCCCGTAAAACATTAAAATCAAATGATTCCCAAATTCATTCATTTTTGAAACATTGCTTAAAAGAAACTTGCTCAGTTTGAGAGAACAACTTTCAACTATAACATAACTAAATGAATAGGAGAGGTCATTTTATTGTTAATGAAATCAAAACCATTTTGTCAGTTATTTCAACCTCTTCTAAGGTACTCGTGCCGATAAAATTCAAACATTTATCATGTTTTTCAAAATTCACGATAAAATACTAATGAAATTTCAATTTCTTTCTCCTTTAAAGCTATAATCCATTCATTTATTGTTATTTAAACCAAAGCTTCAAAAACGCGGCGAAAAAGTTTTACAATTTTCTATTGTGTCGTTTTGAGGAAACGGCGCCCACTCTCACCATAAACGGACTTACAGTCGAGGAACAAACAAATGTCACTAATGTTAACAATTTTGAACTCAAAGAACTCAACAGAGGAGTGGATTCCGAGGACTCCGACGATAACGAGGATCAGTCATCAGATGACTAAACAATAAAATACTTATTTTAATTAAAATTTTGCCATTAATTAAAAAGTCATTAATTTTTGAACAATTGTTGCGAAGAAAGTTTGTTAAACATAATAAAGTTATCTATGAATTACTTATTAACTATATTTATGAAAATTCTGTATTTCACTAATTATTAAAGAGTTTCCTCGTTTTGGATATTCATTATTAGTTTCTCTCTCTCCCTCTCCCTCTCCCTCTCCATCTCCCTCTCTCTGTCTCACTCTCCAACTCTTTCTATTCATGAAAAGCTTAAAACAATTAAGAGTTTAATTAAAAATGAATTTCACATCAAAATTCATGAATTCCCAGAACCAAAGATATAGCGAATTAGTGAGAAGACAGAATTTCACTGGAAACTAATTAATGATAAGCCTGCTCATCTGATTCTTTACTGGAACATTATTCTAATGATTCATTATGAATGAAAGCTTAAGCTTTCATTTATTATTTTATTTTTACTAATTAAATCGGTTTTGTGTGATGAGCGCCGTTTCTATGGCAGAAACAACTGGAGGTTGGCTAAATAATGGCGAA
>JAQGBD010002138.1:0-11367 GCA_034698165.1 Punctoribates punctum
ATTTAAGAGCTTAAGATATTGGGAACGACTTATTCTGTCCATCATTTTCATTGAGATATTACAGTCATCTCCCGTTTTATTCACTCCTCTGTCGTAAGAATTAATTTTATAGCAAAATATATTAACTTAATGTCTGTACTAAAGTTGAAGCCAATGAAACACTTAAAACATTTTCCTCTTTTCACTGGTTTTAGTACCGAATCTCAAAATTGATTCAAAAAATTGTTTATTGAGTTATAAAAATTGATTCGCGAAACAGATTTCTAATAATTGTAATTCTGTTCGCAATTCTGTTTGTGTCCACAATTAGGTTCTGTAATATCTGGTCATAAAATTCAATCAATTGTTGAATGAAATCAAAAATTAAAGTAAACTTTGAAATCATTTCAAAGAAAAATGAATTACAGTTTCATATATTAAGGCAAAAGTTGGACTAAAATCAAGAACTAATTGATTTCAAAATTACATAAAAAGACAAATCAAATGATCAGAAATGGTGGTAAAGGGGGTTTACCTAAAATACCTCCTAATATTTTTTATATCGTCGGTTCTTCTTTAGTATTATATTGAAAAACGTTTTGGTGAGACCGCCTCAAATGAAAGTTTGAAACACCCATGGAAAAATTACTTGGTTAAGGTTTCCGAATTGAAAAATATTCTCCTCTATAACCCCTACCCTCACAATCAGAAAAGCAAAAATCAATTTTAGAGGCATTTCTCCTCAGAGAAGTAAGTTTGTTATGAATTCAAATCGTATGATAATATTCTTATCCAGTATTACATCTAATAAACCCAGAATTCCTTTGAAATGTGGGACGGATTTCAAGGAATTTAGGAGTAAATAAAGAATTAGTTTTTCCGTTAGATATGAGACCAATATTTGTGACTTTTCTATAAATAAACAGAAAATCCAATCGATTGGCCGAACAGATAATAATAGAGACCATTAGAGCCGTATATCGATCCCATGAATCCTAAAACCTATTCTGTGCTATTTTTCACTCTTTTTCCGGTTTCATACAGCGTTTTATCGTCAAATGGGGAAAAATAAATACACATTTTTATGTTTTCCAGTTGTAAAATATGCACTCAATCACTAGCTTTTGACAAAAAATATGTAAATCGTAATGATTTCGATCGTAAACAAGTCTTTTACATCTCTTTCAGTGATATATCCGTAAATCCGAGTCTCAAAAGCTTGAGTTTCAGTCAACCGTTGAGTTTGAAATATATATTTGAAAAGTCGGATAAATGTTTTGTCTCTTGCAATGAAATTATCAGAAAATTGATCCGAATATTGAAGATATTGTCGAAGTGGTGTATGAAACAGGACTCAAATATTGAAGATTTGAAGAGTCATTAGTTGTTTCAAAGCAAACAAATGTCTTTTCATAAGTGTTTTGGCGAAAAAACAGCAAATTTTTCGATAGGTTTTGTCCAAAAAATAGTTTATTCTGTGCTCTTATTCTCAATTGTCTTCGCCATCGAATTATTGATCAAAACTTTTCGGGTAATTCTTAATATGAATTCAATTTGAGTACAATTTTTATTTGACTGAAAACTTTTATTTGGATCAACTCCTGACTGAATTTTAAAGAAGACATCAATACATTTACACGACTTGGCTTTTATCAGTGATCAGTGATCAAGATCTATTTTACTTTTTATGAATTTCAAATGAGTATAAACTGATAAGAAAAAACCTTCTACGTTTAAAATTATGCTAATCTTGGTTGATTTTGAGTGAAAAGAACAGAACTCATGAATTTGGTGACGGGTTATTTGGAGAAATACGAATTTTTATATACCCTAAACACCAGCACTCTATGCATAACATTCAGAATAGGATTTTCAGAAAAAGTTGATTAATTGAAGTACATTTTGATGCAAAGTTGTAAGAGTACATTGAATTTCACTCAGCAATGAGTATAAAGGAAAATTGAATTAAATGTATCATGACCACATTATATTTACTATGATTGTAACCATTGCCCGGGAAATACTCCAATTGATAATCCCTTTAGAAATAATTGATGAATACTTGTGACCATTGAGTCGTGAATTGAAATCTTTGTTTAGTTATAAAAGAAATAAATTTTTGGTTCAAAGTATTTTACTTTCATTTTTTGTGGATTCAATTGAAACGAATTCTGAATTTCAATTCAATTCAATTGAAATCTTTTAACGAAATAAAAGATTTAATCGATTGGTTTGAAGACTGTTTACAATGAATGTGATGTTTGAGGAACAGATGGATATTAATGATTAATTACAGCCAATAAATTGATTTGAATATAAATCTATTAATACCACAGAATTTGTTTAATTCAAGCGATTATTTATAATTATATTTCAATTCAAAAACCATTAATTAATCATTGATTGAGTTCTCAAAACGAATTCATTTGTTGAATGAATTAATCAGATGATAGAAAATTCTTGAGTCACGCAATCATACAATTCATACACAATTCAGATATAAATACAATAAATAGAGATATTCTGTGAAAGAGAACAAAATATTGCATTTGTTTGCAATTCTATGAAAACGAATCCAAAACTCAACAAATGATTCACTGGAAGAGTATTCCAACAGTTTTCTAATAACTCTAAATTTGAAACATTTGTAGCCAAGGGCCTAATGTTTCTCATTTTTCAAAGTAAATAAATAATCTAGATAAATGTTTACAAAATAAATTATAGTTGTCAAGGCCAATCTTATCAAAAAGTGTATTGATTTCAAATTCAAGACCACTCACAATCACTAAAAGTGAAATTTAATTAATTTAGCAAGATTAGTTTAACTTTATAACTACTTAGTGATTAAACTATCTTGGTCATCATTGGCTTGGAAGCAATGACAATAAATTAAACTATTAATTAAATAGGAGTAGGGCCATTTCGCAAAAAGTAATGTCAAATAAATATTGTCACAAATTTTTATTATTTTGTTCAGTATTTTTAGAAATCATTTCTTTTCCTAACTTTTAGTCGATTTGGAAATAGAGTCGAAAACCCTTTTTTATGCTGAAGTTTAGTAAAATAGTGTCAATCGATGTGTGAAAACAACATCTTTTGTGGACTTCTTCGAGAAGAAAACCATTCGATCAGAAGAAAAAATAAGAGAAATCCAAAGATAGGAGACATTAATATATAAGCATTAGTTTAAAACTCTTAAATCCAACCGAAATGATACCGATTTCTGCAATAATACAAACGTTTCAGAAACCCTTTGGCCGTAAGTGAGAAGTGCTTAAGAATTGGAGAAAAGGATAGAAAAGTAAAGAAACTCCGGACTAATGAGGAATTCCGAGCTTTTCATAGCTCCTTCCCATTCAGCTCAAGTATCAAAGGCAAGGGTTCATATTTTTTTCTTTGAATACTTTCTTCTTTGAAAATATGGGTATTTGTGTCGAAATTCAATACCAAATATGAATTTAATGAAAAAGTTTTCACTTCTTTTGATTTGAAGAAAAATATTATTTCATTTTTGCCACACATTAGAGGCTAAGAGTTGTCTGAATGAAATCAAATTCAATTCACAAGAGATATTCAATACATTATTCAGTTGTTGAAGATTTTGAAAAATTAAGTTATCATTACGAGGATAGTAAGGTTTTTGTTGTGTCAGGGTAAAATGGCAAATATCAACAAATGGATAGGAAATTAGGCTTTGTGTCAATCAGACTCTTACACATGTCTTTACATTTATGGATAACAACAATAAGAAGAATCAGTTCTCCAGAAGACCAGATCGTTGTCTAATATTGAGAACAATTGGCTGAGCGATAGAAGAGCGGAGAGTGTAGTCCGATGTCACTATCAATTCACTTCTGGTGCGCAACTCTGAGACTCATTCACAGAATCTCTTCTCCAACAGAATATATATTCTGTGTTTAGATGCCATCAAATTCAAGACCGAAATCCAATTCATTGCTTAACAGAAGAACTTGTAGTAAAAGTGCGCCAAAAGTCATGTCGTTCTCACATATCGTCACTAAATGTTTGTTAACATAAAACTCGAGTCCAACTCAATTGTCGCTGAATTTTATTGTGTGTCAAACCATTGGACCAATAATTTCTCAATCGTTTTATATCAGTCGTAAAAAATTTTGAGCTCAGGTTGAAAACCATTTTGTCGTATGTGTGTAAACCAATATTTGGGAAAACTATTCGCTGAAAATCATTTGATTTAATTGAAAACATCGTAAAAGCCATTCATTGAGAAATGATTCCGAAGTAAAACTAATAATAAAGTTTTGGTTTAAAAAATGCAATAAAAGCTTTTTGAATGAGAATTGAAAGTAAATTGGTCATTTATTGATTTTGACATTTAACATTTAGAAGTTAATGAGATTGAATCGTTAATCAATCATGGTAAGTTGGCTCATAGAAAAGCTATCAAGTTATTTGTGATTAATTAACTGAAATCTGACTTTTATCCGGAAAAGTATGGTTTTATTCACTGCTGTCTCGAAGATCTTGTGCTCAAACTCTTTGGGGACGAGACGTGGAAAGAGATTCTGTGAGTAGTCCTCCAAATAATGTGACAAAAAAGTAAAATTAGAGACCATTTGTCATAAATTGAATTTCCGAAAAAACTTTAATCAATTGCCTAAAAATATTTATATTCATATTCGGAGCGAAAAAATAAGAAAAATTCAGTCCTCTTCTCAATGGATGAAAATTCTTACAACACATCAATTGATTATTCAATAAAATAAAATTCTTTATTTATGTTCACAATATTTTGAACCTCTTATGGTCTTTCAAATTGAATTTTTTTTTATCAGTATTAATGAAAAATTCCATTAATATTTCATAAGAATATTTTTCGCCTAAAAAATATGAGACTTCTGGGGAATAATCAACAAAATATACTCTAATTTCGCTTTCAATGGTATCTCTTATTTCATATCTATTGACATATTATCCCTGAAATAAGAGTAGAGATGACCAGAGTAATGATTAACCGAAATGGGACCCTCATTACACGGATTTCGCATTAGCTAGACAAAATTAAAACATGTGTCTAACCATCGCTCAAGAAATCGATCGACAGATAATACTTAAAATTCTGCTCATTTGAAGCTCAATATCAGATTTTCTTTACTTGAGGTCTATTGGCAAAAGAAAGGACACCAAAAGGTCAGGTCATTAATAATAGGATTGAAAAGTGAAATCTCAACAGAATTTCTGCTGAAATGCCGAAGAATTTTAAATTCAATTCTCTCGAAGAGAAACATTTGAAATACAGAATACAAACCAATAAAACCTTAAAAGTATTGATTTTCTTGTTTTAAATATTCGCGAAATCATTATTCAAATTGGATTTTTATATATTACTTTCCTCCCTATCATTGAATAATTTATTTGATTAAATGGAAAAAACTGTTTGAAAAATAACTGTTTATTGTGTTTGTTATGTAAAGAATAAGCGGAAAAATGAGCGAAATTTCCAATTTTTTTGACACTTAGTTATGACAGCCGTCAGAGCTTTGAATGAATTCTGTTCTTAAAACGATGAAAAAGTTGGAAGAAAGCAATGGCGAGGAATGGCTTAAGAAATAAAGCGTTCAATGAATGTACAAAGAAATGAAAATTCAGTTTTCTCTGTCTCTTCGGGTCTGCCTTTTAGTGTGATTCTGATTGCGATGAAATCCTCAGTTGTTTTGTTTATTGTGGGCTATAATTGAATGAAAGCTATAATAGAGAGGCATCAGAAAAAAATTATATGCGATGAAAGTTCAACACAAATCTCAAATACATTTCTGAAGATTTATTCTTCACTTATGTATGAAGAGATTCTTCGCCTCTTATTCTTTATTATCCGAAAACTATAATTAAGATATCAAACAAAGAATTATGATTTCATACAACAGGGAATTGTCTGCAGAATATTCCTTAAGAAAGGTTCCGCTGAGAGAATACTCTCAGATATTATTTCAAAAGCAATTAATTATTTCGCAAACAGATTAAGAATTATTGTTGAAAAATGATAAATTACCGTGGCACGTGATTTATTAAAGCAAACAGATTAAATTTCTTATAAAGGAAGAATGAGCTTGCTAATATCGTGACAAAGAGATTCGGAAAATTAGAGACAAATATAATTCTGTTGTGAAACAAGAATTCCTATTCTGAGGCAAATCCGAAGACTTTTTTTTCAACATATGATAACCAAAAGTGTAAACACAGTGGAGAACAGAATAAATAAGAATTAAATTATGATAATCTGGAAAAATATAAAATGTAAACATTGGTCTGACATATCAAGATGATCATGGTAGTGTAACTAGTGTTCATATTCAAGTATGTCTTGAGCTTATAATTACCTTGATCATCACACAAATGAAGTGCCCTAATAAATGACTTGGTTTGAGGAAGCGTTAGAAAAATAGATTCATTGAATGTCGTGCAGAGCTCTGATCCACTGGACATCACTGGACAGCACTGAACATCGCTGGACACCTCATTTCACTTATAAACACCAGACTTAGTATTAGATTGAATTTAGACTCAAATGTTATAAAAACAACATAAGAGGGATTAGAAGGGGGTTTGAACCCCTGACCACTAAGCCTTTTGATTTATTCCGAGTCATCTCTGATTTAAATTGAAAAAACATGTTTCCTTTGCAATTGTGTTCCCAAGAAGTGGGACCTCTCCTGAGATTAATACATGTATTTCCGATCGAATGCAGGATAACTGATGAATGTTTTACACAATTAATGAGAATCGAGTGAAAAAGTTTAATAGAATTTTGCTAGTTCCAAATCAAATAGTGTTCATAAAACCGTGTGATTAATGTTGAAATTTCTCATTTTGGTAATTTTTCAAAATTACACTGCTCAGTTTAACAAGAATGCAGGTGAATATTGCTTTGTGTGCCGAATAATTGCAATTCGGAAACCAGTCATTTATAAAAAGATTAATTTGTTTGTAAATAATTTGAATTCAATTGAAATTCCGATTGGATTCTAATATATTATTCGTAATTTAAATGAAATATTCGCGAATTTTCATTATTTATTCAGAGATAAATGACCTTTCTCACTCATCAATTTTTAAGCGACACTTTTCGTAACTCTATTATAGTGTGGACTTTATTTATCATTCGATGTGAGCAAAGAAATAGTAAATAAATGATTCTAACAATGGGTATAACAATCGGTATAGTCTTTGATTCTGTGACACAACCAAAGCAAACAATCCTATGAATTATTGATTGTATTTACGATCAAATCTGTGACTCTCTCTCTCTCTCTCTCTCTCTCTCTCTCTCTCTCTCTCTCTCTCTCGTAGTGAAAATTTATTAAAATCTAATAATTCCGGGAATTTAATTGAAATTCCTGTCAAACATACAGTTATGTAATGAAAGTTGTTTCCATACATACCAAGGGTTCAATATTTTTCTAAATTTAGCTTGATTAGGTTTATCAAATTTTATGATGAGGTGTGAAAAATGGTGTTTATAACTAATTGGAATGGTTTATAAATATTCTAGAATTTAAGATGGATTGTAAAAGATTGATGGTAGACTAATCTCTGAAATAACCAAATCTACCGGAATGTGCCCTTGGACATTCCTTCCTCAAACTTGTGATTCAAATTTTCAAAGCGTTAATAAAAGCTTAATCTCCTGAAAACAAAACACTGAAACTTTAATTACCGAAAAAAATCAAAGTATACACACATTTCATATAAAATCTTCTGATGTTTAAGACCTGAAGTTTGTAATCCTTTTGATATCTTTTGTATTAAACTTTTTTTCAATGAATAGAATTTGCATTTGAATAGAAATTAAGTAAAATAGACGTCAAATATAATAGAGTTTGAGTTAAGAGTAAAAACTTGTATTTGAAAAATAATGTGAGAACTAATGCGTCGGGAAATTAAGTATTTGTTTGCGATTCTTGTGTTAACGCAAATAAAATGCCTTTTCTTTTGTCGTTCACTCTCTTTCACTATCTATTAAGTAATGTCTCGTTATGGCTATTACTTTGTCTTTTGGTCAGAAAGGAATCACTGCAAGAAATAGAAAGAGAGGGGAGAGAGACCTAAAACGGTGGACATTAACTAAAATTATTATCTCAAATGAATCGGTCGACCGAACCGTTGTGAAGGAAATACAGTATTTTTTGCTTTAACTGAAGTGACAAAAATTGATTGCACTGTTGTGTGGCCTCAACACAAGTCGGGCCTTAATTGAAGTCCCACACCATTTCTCAATCATAAAGCGTTCACTTTTTCAAGCCTTCTCACTGACCACTAAATTACTGATAAGATAATAATGAAAAATAAGGCAAATAATTCACTTTCTCATAATAGGAACTTGTGATTCAAGGCCATCCCTCCCATTACCACTGCTTGCCTTGCTCCAATTTTTTGGAAGGGTTTGGATAAATGAAAAAAAAAACATTTACTCTAATCGAGAGAAACATATTGTGAATAGAGTTTAATAGAATATATTCGAGTAATGACTGAAAGGAAGGAAAACATCGATAATTTATTGATTCCTTGAGAAGAGCTCAGGTTTTTATGAATGAATGCAATTCTGGGTCCGTCTTCTTCACGTCAATTCAGATTATGCTCGAAACATTAGAGCAGACGACTCAGCAAAAGGGCACACCATAATATTCTGGTGGTTCTGGGAATTGTTTATTGGATGTATATTCGAGCTCTTGTCTGAGCGCTCAGATGTTACTAATAATCGGTGCCATAATATAACACACATTTGTATTGAATATACATTTGTACTAATGACCAAGCTTGATCATACTAGGTCAAGTAGCTACTCAGTACGTGCACTCAATGACATAAATTCACTAAAATTACTTTTTTTGTAGTTATTTATTGAAAATGAGTGAGTTTTAGTCAATTTGGTTAATGGCATCAAATTCTGTGCCGACGAGCAATTCTGAGCACAAATTTTATACCCTTTGTTGACTATAATCAAATCGCAACTTTAAATACAGTCTAAGGGGAAGGAAAGGCAAGACATTACTGACCGCTAAATAATGTGTTGGCAGTAATGAAAAATACTTAATGAGTGCAGATATATGGCTATCGCTTTCATCATCGTCTAAATGGCCGTTCCTTAGACTCGACTGTTTATTGAGAATTGACTTAAAGACTTTACAAGTTATGTGTTCTCAAAAGGGAGTCTATTCTGTGCTATGTTTGGAAACCAATCGATTTATACTAATTTAGGCCCAAAAAAGCATCGAATTTGCACTTAATTTGATTAATGAATCGAAAACCGAAGCAAAGGAAAGGGTTCGAGAATTTCCACTCAATTTGTTTTGATTTGAAATCCATTAATGTTTTGGATCCGTCAGAAGTCAAGGATTTCGTTAAGAAAAAGTCAAAATATTTTGTAATCGTCGGCAGAATTGAAAAAACATTTTATTTCAAATGATTTTTTTATTTTTGAATTTCAACTCTGGTTTTGAAAAAACAATTTTTTGCGAAAACAGTTTGAAAATTCAAATTCTGAAATCACATCCAAAACATATGAACTGAAACTCAACCTCAAGGCTGTAGTTTTGAAGTTTTCGTCTGAGAGACACATTTGGTCTGTATTCTGGGCTTTACATGAGTTCACACATCATTGAAAACGATAGCATTTCAATAGGAAGGCTGTAAACTGTTGAGGAGAGGCTGAAAAAAACTCCGGAAAACGATACACACAAACGACAACACATTGGAAAACAGAATAAGTCACTGCATCTGACAGAACAGAGTTTACACAATTTAACACTTCAACTAAAATACTCTTATCTAATAGTTTATTAATTTTTGTAGAAAAAAGTAAATAAACATATTCTGGGATTAGAGACGAAAAGTCTCTCAGTATTTGACTTATATTCGTATCGAAACCAAAACAGAATTAAATCCAATTTTGACTCAAATATTATTAAATGTTTTCAGGAAATAAAATCGTTTTTAATATGAAAGTTAAGCAGAAATAGAGTTCAAACTGAATGTGAATTTCAGTGTTTGGCTATATTTGAGACCAATTTTCACGAACAGTCATTTCGTTAACAAATTTGCGCCACATTTTCAGTGCACATAAAATGATTTTCGAGGCATTAATGTTTAATTTTAGTTATACTTTGTATGCACTTAAAGTCTTAAATTGTCTCAAAGTGTTTAAAAATAGCGTCAACAATGTCCAAGCTTGTTCCAAGGCAAAATATTTTAGCAAAGTTCACACGATAATTAAAATATCTGGACCACCTTGCATATGGTTCCCTATGGAACAACCATTGCTTTGTCCATTTATTCTTGTTCCTTTTTGTTAAGGCAATACAGGGATTATATTCTTGCACTTTATATTGGAGTCAGTGAGAGTGTGTTTACTTATTTATTCAGTCAAACATTACTCAACATTTTGAGACGACATTCACTCTGAGAAGAGGGATGATAGGGATGACCACAAACAGAACAAAGAGTTATAAAAGTCACAGATTCTAAAAGCTGACTTGATAAATGATCATGCAAGCTTTTAGAACTAAAAATAGATTCGCTGAAGTGTTTGTTTTAAAGCATTTTTATATGGCATATATTGCGAGTGAAGAATAGAGTCATCTATTTATTCCAGATAAATAAACTCAAAAAGTTATGAGATTCTTCAAAATTACTGCTATTATTATATATTGAGTGTTTACCTTGGTAATTGTTGAACAGCAATCGATAGATTAAAATAAGAGAATAGAAATTTGAATAAAACAAAAACAGAATTCAAATAAATTACTTACTTTTAGAGAAAAACAGACTTTAGTTGAGCCGAAAAAAGCACTGAATTATTGATTAAAATTCTCATTTCATGGAAAATGTGAACAAAATTTTTGTCTTTCATTCTCTGCTATTATATTATAAGTCAAGCCATGAGTCATGAGTCCAAATATCTTATAAAGTATTCAAAATGTATATCATTTGAAATGAAAAGCACTTCAATCCATTGATATGATGTGCAAACTCATTAAAAATTAGGCAGAAGTGAAGTGTCAAGGAGAAACATGATCAATTAATGTAAACATATCAAGCTGAGCTGGAAAATCGTTCCATCACATTTCTTCCTATGCTTAATACCCAAGAGTAGAATTTAACTTCACTTCAATAAATAAGAACATTTAGCAAGAGAGTCTTATATGAATTCTTAATTGAATCTAGTTCATACTGTGAATAAATTGGTTCAGAATAGTCTTTTGTTGGAATAATGTGTGTGTCCATGCAAATATTTTAATTAGTTAATGGTTATGGGAAGGGCTCTTGGCAATGTCGAACAAAAGGTGTTATTTGCCTGAAATAGTGTCCAGGAATACAAATAAATGATAAGATAAGAAACAAATGTTTTGTATT
>JAQGBD010002139.1:0-11363 GCA_034698165.1 Punctoribates punctum
ATTTAACATTAACAAGCTCACTTTAATTGGATTTATCGATCTATAGCTCTATAAACTCATATAAGATAACTGAATCCGTTTTAACATTGATTTGTCGAACAGAATATTCCTCTACATTGAAATGTAATCCAATTCCGGAATTGTATTTCAAACCAAAATACAAAATACTGGATATTTTGAATATTCCAGTCCTCTAATTATTTTGATTATCTATTCTGTGCTTGTATTGGATGAAAGGTTACTACGGTAGTCGTATATACCATTTATTGGTATCACTACCAGAATAGACTGGATGTAAGTCGACCTCCAGTAGGAACAAAATTACTCAATATATCTGATTCTAATCGATTAGGTCTCTAATTACAAACCTTGTTCTTTGCTTCTCTTATAACAAAGATCACCAAGATCAACGACTTATTATCAGAATTTCATTGACCTTTACAAGGAATAAACTAATTTACGACACGAGCACAACTCTTTTGATTAACGTACAAGATAACCTTGTTAAATTGTATTAAAGTTTTTGTTTATTCGTAAGACTTTTCGGTTTCAATGAACTCTCTTCAGAATATTATTGCAATTCTTGTTAGGAGAAGAAAGGAATGAAACTTGAGCTTAACTTACCTTGTTACATTTATAAGTTTTTAAGCTTAAAATAAATATAGCCAAGAATAAAGATTTTTATTCTTGGTTATGTTTATCCAAAAATAAAACCTAATTAAAACACACGAATCAATTGATTTATTGATTTAAATTTGTTGATAATCTTGAGTTCATTTAATAGATCTAAATATTGATTGGATTTAATTGCTTTTTGATTGCTTTGAAATCGACTAAAATATAAATCCATTAAAATCTGTTTATTATTCTCTTATTGAAAGCAAATATTGAAAAGTTTGTCATTTGGTTGGATTTCAAATACGAAAACCAACTCAAAAGAGAGTCAATGTTATGAATATAAATTGGAGTCGAATTACTTCATCAGTTTATACGTAATCCGGAATCCCAGGAGACGAGTAAATTGCTTTTATTTTGTGTTCTAAAAGTTCTAAGTTCAAATATATTTGTGTCGCCTTCAGTTCTTTATAATGTAATAATAATTTGCATATCTTTAAAACTATGAGATATGATGTGCGCTATCAGACAAATGCCGACTTATACCAGGTTATTATTCCAGGATACACGTGAATATTAATATTCTGGTTCATACCAAACTCGGTTGAAGGTCGAGGTAAGAAATGTGCTCCTAATCAATTATTTAGTCACTAAGAGACAATCAATCAGAAGATTGCGAATGAATTGAGTTTTGAAATTAAATTCAATGATTAAAATAAACGATATCCAGAATAATGAGAGAAAGAGAAAACATGAGATCCTTTGTCATTATTACATAACAAATATGAAATATCAAAGGTATAGGAATACAGAGGTTTTTCGTAAATGACATTCGGTTCCAAAGTTTATTAATAACTGTATTGAAGAAGAAGAGAACGAAATTTCCTAATGAAATAAAATATTTCCCAAAATTACTTAAATTACTTAATTAAATAAAACAAATTCTCGTTTTTATATGTCGTCTAAAAGTCTATAATTTATGGGAAAATATATATTTCGATGATATGATAGCATTAGAACCGTTGGACTATTAAACAGTATATACAGGTATAGGAGGTTTAAGTCTTGCCTATTGTCTAATGTTTGATACAATCGATGGTAAAAGCATTCAAATTATGGTTAAACCGTTTCATTACATTTACTGATAGATTCTTTAATAAGAGTAAACATCAAATATTTAAAGGTATTATTTATGGCATTTATAGCACTACAAAACTAATAAACTTTTTTGTCGTTATGTTTAATATAAGTCAAACAAAATACATGAACTAAACGGCAAACATCGCAAGAGTTGGTCGAGTTGGCAGGTGTTGGTCTATACAGAGTTTAGTCACTCTGACAATCGCAAGCCGTTACCACTCGTCAGATATCAGACAACTTTCGGCTCCAAATCTATTCTACTCTTCACAACATAAGAGACACAGAATAAGCGCTCACAACGAATATAATGTTATCCTCTATCATATCGAGCACCGGTCTGGACACAGATCAGCTACAATCAGATATCTTTTTAATTACTCCGGTTACTTATTTGTTATCGACTGTGCTCTTGGGTTTGGCCTCTGTGTTGGCCATTCCGGGCAATATTCTCGTGATTTTGGTGGTTCTGAAGACTCCTCTCCTCCGTTCAAAAGCAGTGAATCTATTGATAGTGAACTTATGTGTAGTAGACTTGATATCGACGTGGATCGACATCCCATTAATGTGGACTATACTTGAGTACAACCATAACCGGAGTGAAGCCATAAAGTGGTTGTGCCAAGCTCAAATCTTCTTTCACGCGATCGCCAGCTCAGGACAAGCGTTCGCTTTTGTGTCTGTCGGTAAAGTATTAATAACTTTGAACTTTAAACCAAAGTTATAAACTTTCAATTAATCAGGTTATGAAAGGTATCACTCAATCGCAAACCCCTTCGACAAAGAGAAGACCCGTTATATTACTCACATTTGTATTGGATTTTGTTGGTTATTGTCTCTCTTTATTGCCTTAATTGAGTTATTTTTAGGTATTTATCTCATATTTCTTATTCCTCTTCAAATGATTTAAAGAATGGCAATAATTACTGCAAACAAAGATTCTTCAGATTAGTTGACATTAGTTTATGACGAGAATTATTCTCAAATCTCTTTAATTGAATCATTAATTACTGAATAATCAGATTATTGTTTCGAAACGAATGTGTCGTAAAATAATTCAATTAAAATAATCTTTAAATATAGGAAACAAACGTCAGACTCACTGCTGTTCTTTGAACTTTGAAATGTCACTGAAATGATTAAAAACGATCTAGCTTAACCAGATTCTTTCATAAGTTCCAGACACGATTACTTTTGAATTCTGCATGATGTCAAATAAATATACGCGACATCAGGCCATGTCATATATCATCGCACCGTATGGTCTGATTTGCTTTATTCTGATCGCATTCTTCTATTCAAGAATCATATGGTTAGTGAGGAAACACTGCAAGACTACCAACACTACGTTCAGAAGCGCTCCGGTCAGTAGTAGTGTAACAATGGTCGCACAGAACAATGCAACCGAACCGTCCACAGTGTCCGGTCAAACGCCCACATCAGATATGCCGTCCATTTTTGGCGAGATTTGTGTTATGGACACTAAAAACCGTTCAATCGGCCGAAGACGAGTGGAGGCCGAGACGGCCAAACGGTCTCTGTATGTGATCGCGTCGTTCACAATCATCGCTCTGCCATATCCTCTATTGGTTTGTATCGAAAAACTACTTAACCCTCAAAACTTCGCTGATATATATCAGTGGCAATACTGTGCACATACAATGTCCTCATTGTCGGCGGGACTGAACCCTCTCCTGTACGGTGTGGCCAACAAACAGTTCAGAACTGCTTTCTGCAGAATTTGCCGAAAATATTACAAAAGATATAAAGACGGCGTTCTTTTGCAGTGAAACAAAATATATATTTATTTAGAGTTACTTTAAATGTATTTTTCTATACTTTATATTAAAATTACTTAAACACAAAATCAGTTGCCTTAAGAAAACATTTGAAATTAAGTCGGTCTCAGAATAGAGTAAAATAAGAAGTAATTCGTAGACTAAACAACTATTAAATCAAACTATGGCTAAACCATTAGTGGACAGAGTAAACGAGCCGTTAATTATTTGATGGTAGGTATCCATAAACTTGGAGAGAATCTCTCGGAACATACGACAGTCGTGTACCGCATGTGAAGTGTTGGTTCCAATGAATGGCTCCTCTATACAGATGTGACACTTCCACTGCCAGACTCTTCCATTAACATCGGATCGGGATATCAGCAGCTCTTTGCCCAACAGAGTACCGGATCTGACGCTAATTACTTTCTCGTAGTTGAAAAACAGCGAATAGTACTCAAAGAATTGAGTGAATAAGTGACCCAAACTCTGGTGATTACAGCTCCGGAACTGAATCGACTCATTTGTCAGACGAAGTTGTGTCACGTCCTCAACGAAGAGGTGGGGATACACCTTCTGAAGACAGGGAATCACTGGCGGTGAGCACACGCTTTGCAGGAAATGGATGACCATTAAAGATATCGAATATGAGGTCAGACTCTTATTGAAGGCCGAATTGATTCCATTCTTTTTAGCCCAGAGTTTCACAATCAGAATGAGCTGCGCCACTCTTTTGTCCATTTGTGAGTAAGTGTGCAATAAATGGGTGTTCCTTATGGTCACCACTCGGTTGACATTTATGTTGACTTCGATTCCCGTCGATGTTTCGATAAACTTAAGAATTGGTACCAAAGCCGGGATCACCTCAGCCTTCAATGACATCGAATTCGATTCGAATATTTTACTCAATTCTTCGAGTTTAGACATAACTACATCTCTGGTCTCATATTTGGGGTCGACTTTGCCCTCCGAATCATATATAATAAGACAGAGGTCAGTGTCACTGCAATTACCGCCCAAATGTGTCAAAGAGGACCCGATTAGAAACAAATCTATCTTTTCTTCCATTTGTTTGCAAAGCAATGAATAGATCTTTTGTCTGAGACTCAGTTTCCTCTGATAGACGTCATGTGTTTGTCGTTCCCTTTCGTAGAGGTTTTCGAGGATTTCTGACAGCGATTGTCTTTCGGGACTCAGATTCACGGATCCATTGATCGCAGTTATAGATGTGATGACCGGCGCAGCCTTTCGGGGAAGTACTGTATTCAGAATCATTTGAGTGATAGTCCTCTCCATTTCTGTGGATAACTCTCTGTTCATAAATCGGTTAAACTTAGAGACCAACTCGTCGTCGAAGAGTTTTACCACCAATTTAGTAAAGTCAACAGTCTTTCTGTTTGCTAGCATTCGAAGAACCGGTTCAATGTTTGGGTTTAAATTCATTGGATATAAAGAAGTGACTGAGCGAGCAACTAATTTCAATTCAGTGCGCGCGGCGTCTATACCAAACAATTTTTGCAAATTCGAGGTCTCTTCGAGTAATTGGCGGCAGTAGTTCACCGATACCTTCACATTAAGGCGGGGAACGAGTGATTTCTGAAAATAGGAAAATTGTAAGCTGGTTCAATTAACTATAATTAACTTGGCTCACAATCGATTGAATAATAAAAATCAACAAAGAGCCAAACATCTCTAAAATATCGCTAAAAACTTGTCTCATAAAATCCAAATGACGTTAAAATTTGACTCCAATTAAACCAATTTATTGATTAGTTTTTATAAAACTAATTTTTAAGGCTCACAAATGCTTAGAATAATTGTCTTAAATATACCTTGTTCAACGAATCCTACGACTTTTTTGATGACCAACTATTCACTAATATCTAAAAACCGGTCAATGAGTTTGCAACTATCTATGTGTGAAAGTGCTAGGTCAATAATTGGAAAATTCCGAGAATAGGAATCCTATTGAAAATGAGTTCTTTAGAAATAACTGAAAATAATTGGTTTGAATCACTTCTGTATACGAATTGTCTGTATATTGATTTGTGACTAATTTCAGTGCAATAAAACTCTTGCAAACTCTGAGATAATTCTGGCGTTAACTCAACTAATGTTAAGATAAGATATTAAACTAGTCCATTTACTCACAGCGTGAATCATTAGCCATGAAATGATCCTAACTGTGAATAAGTTATAAATGATGACAAAAATATCGCATCATTACTGAAATTTTCAGTCGTTTCCACTGAAAAGAGTCGTCTTATGCCTGACTAACCCTTTGGCTGACACTTCCTATTCGTCACCCGAATTAATCTGTTTTGTAATTCTGAGCTCTGGTTGTCGAGTGTGTGTCTCATCTGAACTGAAATTTTGGGAAAATTCAAACAAAAATTGAATATCCGTTTGGAAAACAGACATAAATCAGAGGAAACCGAATCAAAAGAGAAAATCGTTTCTATTTTTGATTCATTTGCTAACCATTTGTCTGTAAACTGTGATAATATTTTTTGTTTTTCTCCAAACAATTTCATGAATTATACGCAACTTTTTTTTCAAAGTTGGAGTGAATTATAAAAAAAGATTAAAAGCGACTAATTTTAGCTCAAATTTGTTTATTTGTAACCAGAATTGAGTGCAAACATTGCACTGTATTTGATATTTTGACTTCAATTCCAATCTATAATAGATTTGAGATTCTGTGTCGAGAATATTCTGACGGCATTTCCTATAAACTCGAATAGAAGTAGGAGTTCCTAAACTACATCTCAATATATATTATTTATGTTATTCTTTTGATAGATATTGAATATCTTGTTATCAATTTTCATAACAAATATCCTTTTGTTCAGAATCAACAAAAAGGAAAAAACTAAATTAATTTTCAGTCTGAACTCATGTTTGTCGTGTCCTTTGCTCAGAATAATATTTACTCTAAAAAATAGTGTTAAAAATAACTTATGTCTCATATATTTATTGATTTAATGTCTTCGAAATGAGTAATTTGAAAGTTCGTCGACAATATTATAATCGCTTTCAGTATTGGATTCAAAAGTAGTAAAAACTTATTCTTTTATATAATAAATATTCTATTCTGGGCTCCGAAAAAGGTGTTTGGTCTCAATGGTTACGCCATTGAGTGAATCATTAATTTTAATGAATAATAATCATCTAATATATTGGAAATGTGCAGGTTTTCAACCAAGAGTAGGCTTTGGCGACAAGTCTGACAATGACTGTCACAAACCACTCGTTGTCGACATTATAATCACAATTCACTGAATTTTATTTACAATTTTATCTAAAATAAAAGTTAATTTAAGACACGTTTGGTTAAAATCCGTTTCACTGTTCAATAGATAAGATAATTCGTTTCCAAAAGCAGTCAAACGATTTTCGAAATTCATTTCTCGTATAAATGTATTAAAAATACAAAAAATAATTTTATCTCAAATTTCTTCAATTTGTGACATAAATCGAGAGAATTTTTTCGTTTAATTCAATTCTCTTGTTTCAATTGTAATAGGAATACTCTGGATCATTTTTACGGGAAAATTGATTCGTTACTAACTCGATGATACGTAAACCACCAAGTTCCTCAACCATCAGGTTCTGTTGAACTGGACTTTTAGGGATTTGTGTCCTTCGATCAGTTCAGAGGAAATATGATTTTATTGCTGATAAAAGCACAAAAACTTTCCTAAAACTGTTTTCCTCAATGGTTCTAGCTAAATTTGATTTTTATCGTGTTGTTTAACTGAAACCTATTTCACAATATAGGGATTACATAATATTTTTGGTTATATTTAAATTTAATGCATAACATCACTGAATGTTTTGAATTTCAAATTAGAGCCCTATTAGAGAATTGTTAGAATAGTGTTGAATGAGAATGAGAATGAGCTTGATAATTAATGGATTATTTTCCCAACCGATTAAAATAAACTAAGAATCTGACACTTTTTGGAATCTAAACAATTCTAAAATCTAGAGTCTAAACAATTCTAGATTCTAGAGGTTGGGCTTACCGGTGGTTCCCCTCAAACCCAGACTTTGTTTAGAAAATCAGTTGAAGTCAGAAAATTCTGGTTAAAAGACGTATAAAATTACTTTAATTCAATTGGTTTTCACTCTTATCTTGTTTTCAATTTAAACATAGAGTGAGAGAAATAAAAATTTATTTAAAATCAAAAACTAATAAAAGCGCGACTGAATGGCGCGACACAACTCGTCGGCCTCGCTATTAGTGGCACTCATTTCCTAATTAATATACAATATTTATAGCGAACGGCATATAAAACATTATCAAAATCCACTCCAATATTATTATTATTAAATTTATTCTAGCTCTTTTTCTTGAATGAAACGTCTAATGATAAGTTAATTGGTCTTTTTCCATTCTGATCATGCTATGGCCCAAAGATAAAAGTCCTGGATATATAGCCCCCAATAAATTACTCCATAAATAAATTTTGTTATAATTTGACTAAATTTTCATTCATTCAAATTTTTTTATAACATTTGTATTTATATTATTCAATGACAACAAATATTATGCAAATCGTCTCAAATGCGAAACACAATTAACAAAATGAAAAAATTCCGATTTCATAGCAGATTTTAAATGACAAAGAGTATAATCTATGCTTATATTCTTGTTGTACAATAAGCAAGTAAAATTTTGAAATTCTTTCTATTTAATCCTCAATAAGAGGTTTTCGTGGAATCCTTTCAAAACACAACTATCGAAAAGAGTTGTAAACAATTGAGCAAGATTACTGAGAAAAACATCAAATTTATTGTTATTTTCCATTCGTATAAATACCAGACTTTGAACGCATTCATTAGGAAATCCATAATTTATATAAAATAATTGGTTACGTCTTTAAACTGATAGGTGTGCGCCAATGTAGAGGTACTCAGTCCCAGGATCATAATTAGCTCAGTCCTCAATAGGGGGTCTGTATTGGAGTTCAAAGTTAATCCCTGTCTTTCGCAATGACTTGTATTAGAAAAAAATGTTACACTTTATGTCCAAATAACGGGATTTGATTTTAAGCTATGGTTTAGAAATAAACTCCTTTTTCTGTTTTAATCAAAAACTAGTTATAAATTCAGTTATAATGAGAGACGATTTACTCGATTCGCAGACTTTTGCAATTAAAGTCATAATAAATACTGTGATGTAATGGTATTCGAAGGCGTAATCGATATCTATCTATAGCTTACAAATAGCCTAACCATAGCTCTGACTAGAGTTGAGAATCGGATCAAATTTTGTCACCCATTGAGTCATAAATTATTGTGACTCCTCTTTGGTGTTTATATCAACTTTAAGACAGGTCTTCACCAGAATTGCGAACTTTGGACTACTTTGAGTCAATGTCGTTCAGTGAACAGTCAACTCCTAGGTAACCATTTTTCGCTATTTTTTAAAGACCAAGGATACCAAACGTAAATTAGTAGTAGTGGAGTATTGAATAAGGCCTATTGATTAAAGATTTGTTACTAGCTCATTTGTTTCAAGAATGTTGTGCCCACTCGGGTGGGATGGGAAGGGAGTTGATTCGAGCCAAGGGTGCTCTCTATGTCTAACGTCATATTCTGATTCGAATTTCAAATTGATTTTCTTTTTCGCCTCAAATATGTGTTAACCCTTTTTCTCGGAGGCTATCGATTACACAGCAATTGAGAAGAGAACACGTATTTGTGTTATTGTAATTTTGCATTCGCATAATTAGCAAGCAACAATAGAGCAATAAATAGAGTTGCAATTAAGTTATAAAATAGTACACGTTTTAAGTTATTTTCCACATTATTAGAAGAAAATTGTTTATTCGGTGTTGGAAGACATGTGACGCCAAAAGTGCCCTTGCATAATTGAATAATTCTGTGTTTGTGTGCAAACATAAATTCTCGGATTCTTAGCTAAATTCCAAACCTATCTCTCGAATTGTTTGAATATTTATATGAATAATAAAAATATATTAAACAAACTTTTATTGATATTTGCTTTTCATTGAATCTCTCAATAAAAGTGAATATCACTGAATGTGATATAAAAATAAACTCTTGTCATAAACTCTTCTGTCCTTCTTCTCAATCGTCTCAAAACTTCTTTTTTATTTACTTCTGATTTAAATAAAGAAACGTTTTATTAACAAATATACGAAACTCTGGCAAAGATCTGATGCGAAGAAAGTCTTTGGAATTGAGAGTTTCAATAACACAGATCGCGTATTATAATTATGACGTTTTTTATTTAAGACCAATACTTTCCTATTTTCAAGGACTGTCTCGTGACTGAAAAATACTGACGGAGAAAAAGAAAAGGTATTTAGAGAAGGAGTCAGAGAGTCGGAGGGAGGGGAGAGAGAGGAGAGAGAGAGAGAGAGGGGGAGAGAGAGAGAGAGAGAGAGAGAGAGTGGGGAGAGAGAGAGAGAATTGTATGAAACGTGAGTGAGAGGGCGTATGATATTTGTTGGGAGAAAACTCTGAAAACCTATGATATGTTAGGAATAGAGGCAACGAATTGAGGAAATATTATAAAAACTATTAATAAAAACTCTACACTGAGTTCTGGAAACCGAGTTCTCTCTGAGTTCTCTGAATTGAGAAACTGCTGCGACCGCGACATAGCGGCGACTATAAAGGCATGCGATTTAATTATTGCCAATCTTTGTAATTATAATCATTAAAGTTTGAAAAACTTGATAAAAGAGTTGCATTTTATTTATGTCATACAATAGTTTTATTCGAGTGATTCCGTTCAGACCTAAACCCTTGATATAAGTTATATTCTTTTAATCCCTTTAAACATTAGATAATAAGCCGGGTATTAATTGTAAAAATAGTGTACCACTACATTTGGTGCCATAAAACTACCTCTAAGTTAGTGTAAGTCAGTGCAAGTCTGCGGAATTGGAGCCCAATCACGAGATTGGTCCTGGATCAACTCAAGTGCTCACTACAATTGCCAATCGATTAGTGGAGACGTTGTCATCGATGTCATGGGATTTATGTTCTCACCAATGAGTAGTCGATTGTTTTAAAACAGCTTCTGTTGAGCTCAGATTCTGAGATTAGCCTAGGTAATACTGGTAATAGTGGTAATACTAAATTCAGTACAGATGTTGTGCGCGTGAGATGTCAGCAGTGGTTGACTCTCAGTGACTGCTCTTATCAATGGATTGGTATTCGCATTGAGAGTACACTTGTATTGGGAGTTGTGTTGGGAGTCGTAATGCAGAGGAGAGGACTGCGCACAACAGACACAACATTACAGAAGAGAAGTGGGTCTCAGAGTAGAGTCACTCTTAAACTCTTAAATACGAACCAATTGGACAACAAATGTCACAAAATGCTTGTGTCGGCGACAACTCCAACACAAATCTAGACTCAAGTGATAATTGTGGCCAACAGTCAACTGTCGACAGAGTGGAGACCATAGCTATGGTTCCGCTAATGTCTAACAATAACAACAATAGCGAAGACATTGAAAACATTGTTAACACCAATACTTGCGGTAATTCTTCGGACAAAGTTATGCTCGACATGAAACTGATCGATACGATCCCCGACAAGAATGACACTAATAGTGAGAACAGTGATAAAAGTCTGAATAAGTCTGTGATATCTGAACTCATTTGTGACAAAATTGATGACAGGATTTGTGACACAATTACGGCTCAAACCATAACCAATAGTATTGTCAAAAGAAATACAAATAGCAATGAATTCAACGATAGTGTCGGTCATTATCTCAACAGTGATAACAACAGTGAGTCCACTAAAGAGTCCGAATCCAGTCAAGTGAGTCATGTGACTGAAGTG
>JAQGBD010002140.1:0-11363 GCA_034698165.1 Punctoribates punctum
TTAAGCAGCGTCGAGCCTGGTTAGTACTTGGGAGGGAGACCACCTGGGAATACTGGGTGTCCTAGACTTTTTTGCATTGTTTCACTTATTTGTGTTTATTTAATGTTTATTTTTATATTCTTAAACTCATCTTTTTGTTAAACTAATGCATATTGTGATTAATTAATAGTTATTTATATTGTAATTACTAATTATAAACTTTGGGGTCAGCTTTAAATCTATTACTTAGTCTATGAATGGTTTCAAATGTTTATTTAATAATTGTTGAGACGTTGAAAACGATCCATCAATTGATCCAATTATTGATTAATTAATTAAATAAATATTGAAACCATGTCTTTACTGAAGAGTATATCAGTGGAACCGATAGTTTTTATGTATGTTTTGGCCATTTTTGGTGAATACACTTCAGTTCAGGACTTGTTTTACACAAAGTTTTGTTTAAATGAATTGAATTCAAACCCAAACGAAACGCATTTCAATGAATGCAAAATCGATAAAAACAATAAAACTGAAGAACTTTTGAGAATTGAATCCCAAACTATCGATCAATTAGTCAAATACAACACAATTCTGTCCATTACTTCAATCTTCACATCATTTATCTCCGGGTCTTATAGCGATTCGTTCGGTCGACTCATCCCTCTATCAGTTCCACCCCTACTATCACTTGTGGTTCAAATACTTTTCATCATTAGTTCAGTTTATGTCGACTCAAATACTAATATTTTAATCTATATATCAATGTTTGGGGCCCTCCTCTCTGGTCTGTCTGGAGGTCTGCCCAGTTTTCTGGCCAATAGTTTTGGACTAATTTCTGACATAACTGACCGGAATCAGCGAACTCTCCGTTTAGTGGTATTGGAGGCCAACATCTTTTGCGGGGCTTTTGTCGGTTATATGAGCGCCGGATATGTCCTCAAAAAGTCTATTCATTACAAATATTTTGTTTGTTTTGCAATTTATTTGATAATTCATTCCTTCATTTTATTCTACATTTGGTTGAGATTAAGAACTGAGTCGACAACAAACCAAACTCAGAGATCAGATGAAGAACTTGAATCCCAACCCAATCGACCGAACCTTTTGGTCATGTTTTGTGATGTTCTCAAAACTGTGTTCAGAAAAAGAGAAACAAATAATAGAAAACTAATTTTTCTATTGATTGTGAGCTTTATTTGTGTCACTTATGGAACAGTAGTTATGACTTCTTTACTCTTTTTATACGTACGGAACAAACCTCTTGTTTGGGACACTCCTATGTATGCCTACTATAGTGGCTTCAAATTCGGTGCCACAGGACTGGCCTTATGTGCGTTGCCTTTAATTCAATACTATTTGTGTCCGAATATATGCGACACAAGTATAGCAATTGTCGGCCTTTTGTCGCGAACTTTGGGTTTGATATCAATTGGTTTTGCGGACAATAATTATATAATGTTTTGCTCCATATTTCTGCTCATATTCTCGGAATATCCATTGCCTGCCATCCGATCCCTTCTCTCAAAACTGGTGGCAATTGACGAAAGGGGAAAAATATTTGCATTTCTCACTCTTTTCCATAACCTGTGCTCTCTTTCGGGCGGAATATTATTTCCGATGCTCTACAAGAATGAGATCCAAAGCGAAACTTATTCGGGACTCAGTTTTCAATTGTCGGCAATTCTCCAAATGATTGCAATAATTATATTAATGTAAATATTTTTCAATCAATTAAAACATTTATTAAATCAAAATATTTTGCAGATATACCCGATTTGAGCTGAAATGCGCTCATTTTGTCGATTCCAACCATTCTTCGGATGAAACGAATATTTTGGGAGAAAATAATGAAAACGATTGACTCATTTGTTAAACAATACATTAAACATAAAATTATTGCCAAATATATTAATTGTTTAATAAAATTGTCGATAATCTCAATAACTTATAGACGAAAACAGATATAAATAGAGTCGAAAAGATGTCATTAAATGGTTTCGGAATAGAATTGGTGTTAAAACGGATTCAAATGACAATTAATTAATAGTAAATCAGTTCTAATGAGATATAAGTTATTGGTTTTGTTGGCAATCATTTCTCTTCTTCTTTCGCGCATTTTGTGTCTCATTTTCATTGTCATCGTTGGTCTCTCTCTTCTTCAACGCCTTCTTTTTGTCCCACTGTTGGTGTAAATAACGCAATAAAATGTTCGTCTTTTCTGTCGTTATGACTATTCAGAGGAAAGACATTCAAATCAATTAAATTGGAGATAATTGGAGTGACTAATGGGGTCGGGTTTGGCTCATACTCTGCTCTGAGGGATGGTCTTTAGTCGGCAGATATACCGACGGCTTCTTAGAGTTGGTACGACACGAGCCGTCGGACTGGAATCGAGTGAAGTTTGTTTCGTCAAAAACCGGTAATCCTTTGAGGAATTCAGGGGTTGACTGAAACACAACAATTGATTATAAGTTTTGTGACTTAAGTTCATTGAAATCAAAGCAAACGTCACGTCTTTCGACACTTTTTTCGTGTTTAGTCTCAAAAAATAAATCTCATATCAAAGGGTTTGGAATCAGAGTCAATAAAAATGTTTAAATTTAGTGATAATTTGGTTAATAAGTGATTAAATGGTGAAAAATAAATTATTTTAACCATTGTTTGTGTTTTCACTTTTGGTCTCAAATGGCGTCCGATTTTGTTTACAATATTTGTCTGATATTTGGTCGAAATTTAGTCGAAATTTCGATATAAATGAAATAAACTGAATGAATGACAAATGATTTGATGATATTTATGGCATAAAATTGATTATAAGTTCACAAATCGTATTAATTGAGCAAAAAATTGATTAGAAATCTGACATAAAAACAATGCTTTAAAACGTTAGTCGACAACACTTTAAAAGTCAGTTCAAAATTCAACACAAAATTAGATAAACAAACGAAAGTGACATCTATTGAGGTCTTCCCTCAGGTCAGACACAAACTCAAGAATATTCTTGATATAGACCAAGATATTTATTCAACTCATTCCGCATATTCTCCATTCAAACACTCTTTAAGCGATTTGAGTGAATTTATAATTTAATTGATTAGAATTCCTGCCATTCGATGATTGGCTGAAATTTGAAGCAAAATCATTAAAACCCTTTTTAGTCCACAATTTCTCAATAAAACAAATGTATAGCAAACATCTAATATTTAATATGATCTAGCTTATTGCCAAAATTTTTCAACATTTATATCTTTTGAATAATATTTAATTTTAATATTAGTTTTATTAATGTGGTGATCAAAGTTTACTTATCTGAATATCACCATGGTGATTTCTGTTATCAAAATTACTTATTCAAATTGGCCTTTCTTACATTTGAACCTTTTCTAGATTTTAAAAATGTTTAGTTCATACAAATATCTAAAATCTTATTTTCACAAAAATACTGACAAAATATGAGAAATTGGGATAAAATTGAAACTTTAAACTCATTTTTGGGTAATTCTCTCCAAATCTGAAATTATCAGAAAATAAGTTAATCAATAGATTTAATGTTAAATGCCTTGAATTTCGATAATTATTAGCTCGACTTCCAGTGAAGTGAATTTATAGCCTATCCCTCAATCGTCGGTCCATTCAAATGATTTAAGCCTATTCTCATTTAAAACTTAGAGAAAGCCTCTCCTATTGAGGAATGTTAAACAGGATTTCCGCTTAGAAGCAGAGCTACCAAATAATTTGGTCTACCCTTCAATACATCAGACATTTGGCTTTAATAATAGAAAATCTGTTTATTTATCTCAGTTTTAGAAACAAATGAATCATTGGATTTAAATAGAAATTCAAAATAGGTTTTAGTGAGAAAAACATTTAAAACTAACATTTTTAGTGCATTTCAAGCTCTCAAACAAATTAATCGTTTTATTTTCAAAGTAACTAGATACTAATTCAATAAATCACCTAAAGTGTTATATAAAATATTAGTTATATAACAAATATAGTGGTGTTTCCACTGATTACAGATTGGAGAGAGTGAACAGAATGAACCAATGAACAGAATAAATGAACATGCTCATTCTTATAATGCGATCAATTGAACAAATAGTGAATTGACTGCAATAACAACAAAATCCCTTCAATTTATTGTTTATTGCCTTCGAGTGAGTGCTTAGAAGTGAAGATAATTTACCAGAATTTGTGTCTTTAATCCAAAACCAAACCCTAAGTAGACATCAGTTGTCTTCTCTTTTGGACATCATTTCTGAGAAAACTCTCCTTTCGGTCAAAAATATCGTTTACACCAAATGTTGATTTGATTTGCAATCAATTTGTTGTTTGTTTTCAATATTTTGTTGGATTTTTATTAATTAAATTATTTAAACGATAATTAATTAATTGAAAAACATATTTATTTTAAATTACGTCAAATAAATTCACTTTAATTGTGAGATACTATACAACAAAAGGCATGTCTTCAGAGATAACTGATCCCAATGTAAGCCAATATTTCCTATGAAAACGTTATCTTAATTTTTATAACTGTTTTCATTGAAATCAATAATTGATTCAATTTTTTCGACTAAATGTTTATCCAATCGATTGATTTGCAGAATATTTCGGCCAAAACTGAGAAGGAAGAGGAGGAGAAGCTTAAGGCGAAGTACCCACACGTCCAGAGACCCGGACCTCAATTTCTACAGAAAAGGCTTCAAAAAGGGGTCAGAAATTCATATTTAAAATAATTGTCTTCATTTGGTTTTTACAAATTGTCTTTAATTTCATTTAAAAACAGCAAAAATTTTTCGATTCGGGTGACTATAATATGGCCAAAGCGGCCGCCAAAACATCAAAACGATTGCCTGAGTCCAAGTTGTCGGCAGTGGCCGCACCGGCCCCTCAAACCGAGAGCGCTCTGCCCACAGGGGATACAATTCCGACGCCCGACTGTTTGGCCAATAGAAAGACCTCGATTCACGTTCAAAGCAAACTTGTATCGGGTGCTCCTTAGCCCCTAAATGACCGCTTAAATCAACCTCACTATCAGTCGGTCACTTCATTTTGGAAGCGATTGTTTGCAACCCTTCCCCACCTTTTTGTACAGTTTTATGGCTCAATGTTTTACTGAATATTAGTTTCGATTTTTATTTCATTCAAAAGTCACTAAAAATTCAAATAATTTTCTCTTTTCATAATTTTTTTTTATCGAATTACTTATTATTGAAATCAAGTCTTAATTCTATGAAAAGTCATTCTATTTATAGTTTTAGCGAAATATTGAAAGCATTTGTGTCTCGTATTTGTCGGTCAACTCGAATATAAGTCGATATTCAGACCAATATATTATGGAAAGTGAGACCCGTTTTAATGTCTAATTGATAGATAAGTTTTGTATTAATCATCCAAAAGTTGTTTTGTGAAAAACTATTCAAAAGCCATAAATAAAAGACAATGTCTTAAGTGAACTCAGATTTTAGGCCAAAATTTGTAGTGAATTTCTGTATATATTTTCAGATTATCTATAAATTCCTCTGAATTTCGATGATTTGTCGTCATTTGAATCCAGACATTACTATATTTGGAATAAAGTGTTAAATATATCAAACATTTTATTGATTTTGTCTATAATTTACTAAATTTTCTCAAAAATTGCAAAAACTAATTGTCATTTGATTACAAATATTGTGATCTCAATTGAACGCCATTTTCGTTCAGATTTAAAGACTCTTTATTCAGAAGAATATAAATTTTTGGTATTTTTCGGACCACTTTAAGGACATCTGAGTTATTGTCTTTCGATTTCCAATACTCTTCTAAAGACTTGTATCTGATTTCAATCATTTGTTGCAAACTTTATTTCAGATACTTTGATGACTATCAGTGGTTCCCATTGTTTTAGTATTTGATTCTCTAAGTTGTCGATCATATTCTTCACTATTAATATCATATGTTTTTGTGGGAACTCCTATTCCGGTCCTTATAATGTGAACGTCTCCTAATTGCATGAGTCGGGCCTTTTTATGAGAAGAAGTCAAGTCTTGGACAACACCTTCTTCTTTGAGTTCTCGCTTTTTTCGATAATATTGTTTAAAAGCGATTATAGAGGCGTTCATCGCAACCAAAATATATAAGAATCTCAGCCTTCGGTGCCATTTGACAGCTCTGTCAGCATTCACCGGATTCATCACTGATCTGAAGAACCTTCTGGCGTGCCATCGGAACCACCACATCCTCGTTTAGATATTTAAATCTGAAATCAATAAGTTATAGAATCAAAACACAAATATTTAATATAATGAATGATTGAATAGGTACTTGGAATATAATAATAATAATAATAGAGATATGGAATAGTAAGCAAGGCAATAGTGGCAATATTTAATACAAAAGTGAGAACACACTCCCGGCTAATAGTTTTCGTTTGTGAAATGCAATTGTTTTCTGATTTATGACTAAATTATATGAGAGTTAAGGGATTGTAAATCAAAACTAAAAGCGTTGATTAAAACCCAAATGTTTTAAATAAATTTATGATTAAATGTTTTACCGAAGTTTTTATTGGAGGCAATGAAGGGAATGAAGGGAACCACACATTTGGCTGAACATAATATCAATAGAAAGCGATCACTGACTTAACTTTTGGATTAAGTCAAAGCCTAACATAATTTTAGTACAAATTCTATAAGTATTTTATAGAAATATTTTCGCAAATTATAAACAAAATTAGAGAAATAAAGTCAACAAAAGTGGTGAGAGTTGTGCGCAAAGCGTTGGGTTTGTAATGAACTGAAAAGACTGGGATTTTGTGCATTTGTTTGAAGTCTGTCTACTCTTTGGAGGACTGTTTGGAGGACTGTTTGGTCTACTGTTGCGCACAACACAAACATTAAGTGCAGGAAATTATTAATTCAATTAAACAAATCTTTGAACACCTTTTCAATGATATTCAATACTTTGGACCAAAACAAAGATCGAAATCTATTTTGTTGCCAATCGTGAGCTTATTTTAATGTATAGTTGCCGGCGATGGCCACTCAGACTCAAGAGATCCACAGCCGAACCGGTTATTTGGATATCTTGGTCAGAAACAACTGGTATAAAGTATTGGTCCGATTGGGGGACGACTCCATTCAGATAACTCTCGACGAAAACTTTGAGACATTGAATGCAAACGTTTTGAATAACAATAATAACAGTAATACTAATAATCACCAAAACCTGACGAATGGCGACTCAGGCTATGAATTCCCGACACCCGATGTGTCCGAAGCTTTGGCCCATAAGAGACGCGTTGTTCGCATTCAGAAGACAGACAGCACTGGACTCGGGATCAGTATTAAAGGCGGCCGAGAGAACAAAATGCCGATTCTTGTCTCAAAAATATTCAAAGGCATGTCTGCCGACCAAACCGGACAGCTATTCGTCGGCGACGCCATCCTATCTGTAAATGAAGAATTGGATCTGAGAGATGCCACTCATGACGAGGCTGTTCGCGCCCTAAAGAATGCCGGGGATGTGGTCACTCTGGAAGGTATGTCTAATTGTGGTTTACTCTCCATTTGTATCTAAAATCCATTTAATTTTTTTTATCCTTCATTTGAGACTATTTTTAAATTTTATCTAAACTTAAACTACATTTTCCTCAAAACACTCAAACATTTAAAGGAATTATTTTCTGAATTAACGTTTAGTTTCAATTTGGGACTAATTTTAAGCTCTGATGGCTTTCAAGCTTTTGATTCATTTTTTACAAAAAACTTATTCATTATTTTAACGAAATTTAAATTTCAAAGGAAATGATTTATTATAAAAACGAATTCCTTTGAGATTTTTGAAACTTTTCTAAATTAGAGCAAAGGTTCGCAAAAATAACATTAATTTAAACTATAATTAACTGAAACCCAAATATCTATGGGAAGGGAAGGGATGCGAAATAAACACAATTTTTCTTTTAATTTAATCAATCGTTAAATAAATAGATTTTGAATTGTCATCACTTTTGATGTGTTTGTGTAAATAGATTCACAACTGTTATGACTGGCCTTCAAATCAAATCAAGATTTTGTTTATTCAATTTGTTCTGCTTTTCAACCTTTGAAATGTCATTTTAAGGAAGAGATGTTATTCTGTGCGGCCTTTGGTTTTATTTTTCATTTTATGATTTGCTATAATTTTATTATTATTTCTAATATTTTGCTTTTTATTCTCTAAACAATTATCTTATGTTTGACTTTCTGGCGGTCGGCTATTCTTGTGGTCAATGCATGCAATCAATGAATAAAACTGACACTAATTCTGATCCAAACAAATGACATAAAACTGATTAATAATCTTTTCATTTGTGTATCGCATGAAACGAATGACATTCAAAACAAAAATACTAAACATTTGTCTCCAATTGTATTGAATTTGTATTAAATCAGTTGTGCCGTCATTTTCGTTAATTTCAGTCAAATACTTGAAGGAAGTGATTCCCTACTTCCGAAAGGCATCCATTTTGGGGGACATCGGCTGGAGTTTCAGTGACGCAGAGTTTCTTCAGAACTCAAACAAAATTAATTCCGATTTAAGTAATTCGAGTCATAAAAGTGACACAAAAACAGTTCCGCTTTTGTTATGCCATTTGACTAAAAGTGACGTTAAGTCAAATAATGGCAAATATGATGAAAACCATAACAATCTTATAGTAATTTATTCGCCAAACCGTCAGTCAAAGTGTGTCTTACGGTGCGCTGATTCGGCCCAATGTAACGCTTGGTTCAGTGCCATTCACTCCGCCTGTTGTCGGCTTATGGCTCAGGCAGTTGTTGAGACCAATCGCCTTCTCAACGATTTTCTGGATGGCGCCCGACTTATGCATATGGGATGGCTCTACGAAAAGGTTTTTTTTTAAGAAAACCTATTATTTATCGAATTGAGTTATTTTCCTTTTCCTATGATTCAGAATCAAGAGCTCAGCCCTAATCTCAAGTGGAGTCCTGTATTCCTCGCAATTACTAATAGAGACCTTTTATTTTACGATTTGGTTCCGTGGACTCGGGAGGCGTGGGCTGTGCCCGTCCACACATTTCCATTGATTCACATCCGTTTTATTACACATTCGACAAATACGGGGCTAACTATGTCTTCGAAGTCCACTAACTCTGGGGGTCGACTCGTGATTCCCGGGGTTACCGACAGCATTACTTTTACACTTAGAATCGGAACTACTCGTGGTATTGATTGTCGAACGATGCGCGCTGAGAGTCACAGAGATTTGGCCACTTGGGCCCGACATATAGTACAGGGATCGCACAGCGCCGCCACCGCTCTCAAAGAGATCTGTTTTTGTGAGTCAATACTCCGCTCTTTTATCTGATTAATGCCAACAACTGTCTGACAGACTCTTTCAGTGATTAAAATAACTTTTAAATAATTGATTGAATGTATTGTTTGTCACGAATATGAGTTCAATAACTTATTTTGTTATTTATTTATTGAAAGCATGTATTCATCAAAACATGGAATGCGTTCTCAGTGTTCACATCGATAAGGGCTTCACCTTAGAGGAGGCGCACACCCGAAAAACTGTGTGGAGAATGCCTTTCCAACAGCTTAAGAGCACTAACGATGACGGAAAACGACTCGTTTGGCTCACCTTTCATGGCGAGGAGGATAAGGTACTGACCACTGAATCCATATTTTAGTCAATTAATTCTAAATCTATTCTTCTCTCCGAAGGAATTGGATTTTATTCGTAATCCAAAGCCTTTCATATTTTCATTGCAAACATTTTTATCGGCAAAAGTGATGAACACTGGACTCAATCTCGACGTCTAACCCAATGATATCCAGTTTTTTATTCGACGGCAATATTAGAACAAATTTTATTTTAATATTTAAAAACACTTTTCCTTCAAAAAAGATATTTATTTTATTTAATGATTTTAATGAATTACATTACAACCGAACCTTCCGTTCCTCTGTTCAGAACAAAACGCACTCTTTATGTCTATTTGAATGTTATCTTTTGGGTAAATGAATTCATGTTTAAGTCAACGGCACTGTTCTGACCATTGATTTCAATTAGATTTCGAGTTTATTAGAATTTATTTAATGAATTGTTTTTTAAATTAATTGCAATCACTTCTTATGTGACAAATCCTGGCCTTAATTGTTATGTGAAACGAATAATTGATTTTTGAACAAATTTTAGCCCTCATTCAAGTCATTTGTCATAACTTTTGTATAAAAATCGAATTTTTACATAAATTGTTATCATTTCTCATATTTTCATTAAATTTGAATGACTTTCGCAATAAAATCAATTGATTTTCAAATCTAATCAAATGTTTCTAATTTTTTCCAACTTCGAGACTGAAGTTAAAAGCCCAGTACCAAGGTCAATTGGTACTCAACTTCAAGTCTCAATTTCGAATCCTTTTATCATTTGAATCCAGATATTAATACATTTGAAATAAAATGTTTAATAATATTATATATAAAACATTGATTTCGTAAATAATTTATTGAATTTTCGCAAAAATTACAAAAAAACTTATCCAAAGAATAACCAAATGTTTGATGAAATGAATATATTTTGAGTGGAATTATTGCAGACTTCCCTTCCGTTTGGTCTGATTTGTCTCTTCATTGGATTCATTACCTCTTTTGGGATAATTCTTCGGCCGATTCTTTTGTTTTGGATTTTGTTTCGATTTATTTGTTTTTGTGTTAAAAGCGTTTTTGTCTATCAATTGATTACAAATATTGTGATCTTTGTATTGAACGCCATTTTCGTTCAGATTTAATGAGTCTTTACTCAGAAGAATATAAATTTTTGGTATTTTTCGGACCACTTTAAGGACATCTAAGTTATTGTCTTTCGGTTTCCAATACTCTTCGAAAGACTTGTATCTGATTTCAGTCATTTGATACAAACTTTGTTTCAAACTCTTCTCAGAGTTTTGTTTAAGAATTTCTGCACAACTGATGGCTTTGTTTGAGGCGTCGGCCAAACCTGTGATCACAATCTGACGCTCCGAAGGACTGTCCATAAAATGTTTGGTCGAATAGTCGACGATATTCTTGACTTTAGTACCGGATTTTACTTTCATTTGGATCACATTCGGCTGACATAAGTGACTGAACGGCATTTCCATCTGATCATCGACTTCGAGGACATAATCCTTAACGTAATTATCCATTAATTAAATTAAATCAGTCTTTGATTTAAAGCAAATCATGTGATGTAAACACAAAACACAAAACTTTAAAAACTTTTCCGCAAATTACGTTACGATAAGTGTTTTACCCCTCAATCTCTATAAATGAAAGAGACTTTGTGACTCTCTCCCTCTCTCTCTCCCCTTCTCTCGCTTTCTCTCTCTCTCTCTCTCTTTCTCTCT
>JAQGBD010002141.1:0-11363 GCA_034698165.1 Punctoribates punctum
CAAAATATATGACCAGAACTCAAATAAGAGAGAAATACAGTGTTTTTAAAACCCAAAAGTTGTGAGACTTTTAAAAACAAACATTAAAAGTGACCGAAAGTTAAGCCAAACATAAAATACGAAAAGTTTTGTCGCTTCGAATACAGTCAGTCTTCTCTTTATAATTATTTTCAATTTATGGTTAAATTACAAAATTTTGAATCAAGTACAATTATCAAATTAACTATCATTTGTTAAACATCTCATTTAAAATTATTCAATTAATCAAGGTTATTTCAATTCAGTATTTATCTAATATTAAGTGTCTTTAATAGAATATAGACTGTAGCCATCAAACCTTGTTTTTGAATTATTGCTGACTTTGACTCCCAGTCTAAGAGTCAGCCCTGAAAACAGTGGACTCGTCCTGAATACCAGACCAGAAGTCAATGGCAAAGACAGAGCACAGCCTACGAGCAGTTCAGTGTTTTTCCTTTGTTGACAATGTGTAGCACAGCCTGCGCTCAGCCATAACCCAGATTTGAATTAAAACTGATGTAAAACACGTTAAAAAGTGCATTCATTTTGTTTATGTGTTTTTCAAAACATTGAAAAAAATTCATTTATTTTTGTGTTTAATTGACTGACAATTGACTTGACGTTGATTTTGTTGTCAACACATCTAAGATGTCCTCAAGAAGGGAGTCGTCAGACAACAGGCGCCGACATTCGCGGCCTTATAAGAGGGAAAACTCCGACCCGAGTAACGACATCGAGTGCTATGAAAGGGTTCGGGAAATAAACAGATTAAAGGATCGTATCGACCGATTGGATGACAGACTGAGGGCCCGGGATATCGAGCACTCGGAGATACTCCAGGAAAACACTCGTCTCAAAGCCCTGTTGGCTGAGAAGGACCTCGAGCTTAATGAGGAGAAGCGGAAGAGCAATGGTGTCAACAATTATGTCTTTACGGTCAACAAAGAGCGACAAGAATTGGGCGCACAGTTGGCGGCGGCCAAAGCCATGGCTTACGAACACCAGAAACAATCGGAGGGCAAACAGAAGACAATCGATTACCTGAAGTTCCGTTTAGAAGAGGACGAGAAACGGTATAATAAGGAACTCCTTCGATATAAGGAAAACAATGACCTCTTGAGGAAGAGGATTACTGGCAATGGCGCCGATCCGTCCCAAGAGGTCTTGACGTTGAGAGCATCGGTCAAACAGCTTAAGGGACAGTTGGCTGCGAACACGAGACAGCCTTCGGGAGAGTACCAGAAGAGGTGCCAAACACTTGAAGCAGAGAATGAGTCGCTGAGGAATCAGCTGAAGAACTCAAACTCAGAAGAAGTGAAACTCAAGCGACAGATAAAGTACTTCCAGAGGACTAATGAACTTAATGTAAGTGTTTCTCAAAGTCAGGAACAGGAAAAGGCGGTCAAAGCCGTACTCAAAGGCCTATTCAGCCCTCCCTGAGCCCTATAGGGAAGCCTTGTTAATGAAAATCTAATTTGTTCTTGCTCTTTTTATTGAATTCTACAGAAACGGAAGTTTATCGGAACGTCAGTGACGGCCATTAAACAGAAGTACTTATACTTCAAATCAATGCGACGATTGGGTCGGACCTCATTGGCCTCCGGACAGCGCCTAATGAACAGAATTAAAGAAGTTGTCGACGAAGAGTATCGCCTCAACCGAAGCGCACAGATCCAGGAAATGGCAACAATTGTCACCGATTTGGGCGAAAACGGGCGACAGATTGAGGCCGCAGAGGAACGGGTTGTGAAGAAGAGACCCGACGACAGAGGTTTGGAAACTATTTTCAATCAATTAAAGGACAGAATTTTAACACTTATTTCCCAATCAAACAGTTCTCTGCTCGGAATGCGATAAGACTTTTGCGGACACCAAAGACCTGATCCGACACTTGACGGTCACACATAAGATGAATGTCAACGAGAAGTCCAAAAACCCGATACCTCTCATCACAATCGATGACTGAGACCACAATCGGCGCAAAACTCAAAACATTTAATCAAATCTAAAATATAATTATTTCCCAAATTATTTCATAGTTTTTACTTTTCGTTCATTTTTTCGTAGATTTAAAACATAATTATATTTAATATCATTTAATACCAAATACTTTGATAACAAATATATTCGATTTTCTTATTCCATTTGATTCTTGATATTTGTGTCAATAAATAGTATTAACTCTTATTCAATACAATCTTTGAAGACTGAGAAGCTAATAGTCATTTTGGTTTTCCAAGAACCTTGCTCATCTCTCAGATTTTAATAGTCTTCTAGTCTTTAGATTAACTATTCGATGATATCCAAGGTCTTTGATTTTCTCGTTTTGTTTGTTTGATGTAAAAGTTTTTACATTTCGTTCATTTTTTCTTAGATTTAAAACAATTATATTTAATATCATTTAATAACAAATATCTGTGATTTTCTCATTTCAATTGATTCTTGATAGTTGTGTCAATAAATAACTCGTATTTATAACTTTTTTGAACTCAAATAAAAAGTTATTTAAACAATATTTTGGTTTTCATTTAACCTTGCTCATCTCTAGAAGATTAATAGTAAAGTTACGAAGTTTTGTAGCCTTAACTATAGTCAGTCCTCTCCTTAAAATTGAATTCAATTTATCGAAAACCTAATTATTAAGAACCAAGATCAATAATTCGAATGACTATGTAGACCACAGAGTGGACTACTTTAATGAAATTAGTTTGGGATCAGATTTAAGAGTAATTTATTAATTGATAAAAACAAGTGAAAAGAATGTGATTCAGAACTGAAGTAAAGGTATTCCTGAAGTGAAATAAGAAAAGTATTCAAAGGATTAAGATTTCAATCATAAGTTTTATAACAAGTGTTTTGATAACAATTTTTTCGTCTTTTAAATGAATCATCGATTTAGTTATCGATGCCTACAATTGAAGTATTTTTTATCGATTTTCACTCTTTCACTGTTTAGACACAATTCGCTATTCTATAAGAAGATCAAAGTCTACAAACACTTCAATAAGATTTTGTTATCTATCCAGGTATTTTTTTATCAGCTCTATTGCCAATTGAACTTAAATATTCAGTGTATTCAATGGGTGATAGACTTTAGTTATCAAATATTTTTTGATTTTCGCAGTTTATGTAACGAAAAGGTTTTCGTTTTCAGAACCCAAAGAAAACTTCAATTATTTTTCTCTATAACTGAAAGACAATTAACTAAACTTTGATTTTATTATGGATTACGAGAAGATGTCAGTCAAGAGAGAGTCGACACTCAATGGGGGTCAACATTCCGGCTCCAAAAGGTTCTGTTATTCCGATCCGCGGGAAGACATCGAGAGCTGTAAAAAGGATGAGCACATCAAAGGATTGAAGAATCGTATCGACAGTTTGGAGGACAGACTGAGGGCGAGGGATAGCGAGCACTCGGAGACTCTACAGGAGAAAACTCGCCTCAAAGATGAGCTTGATGAGGAGAAGAGGATTAGCTCGGGTATTGAAAAGCTTGTCTATACTATTAAAAAAGAGACTGCCCAGGAGATCAGTCACCTCAAAAACTTGCTTGCTGAAAAAGAACATGAGCTTGATGAGGAGAAGAAGAAGAGCTCGGGTAATGAAAAGCTTGTAATAGCTATGAATAAATCGGGAATAGAATTGGCCCAACAGTTAGCGGCGGCCAAAGCCATGGGTGACGAACACCAGAGACAATCGAAGTGCAAACAGAAGACAATCGATTATCTGAAGACACGTCTGGAAGTGGATGAGAAACGGCATAATATGGAAACCCTTACGTATGAGGACAACAACGACGGCCTGAGAAAGAATTTCCATGAATTGAAAGCGAAGATCAAATGTCTGACAAACGAGTTGAGTGACGTGAGACAGTCATTGGGAGAGCACCAGACAAAGCGTGCATCCCTTGAAACAGATAATCTGGTGCTCAGGGATCAGCTCAAGAGTTCAGATATAGAAAAGAGTAAACTAAAGAGACAAGTGATGTATTTCAAGAAAGCAAATGAACTGAATGTAAGTGTTTCTCATATTTGGGGACAGGAAAGGGGGTTAAAGTCATACTCACTCCTGAGCCACGTCGGCAAACATTATTCATGATAATCTAATTTGTTCTTGATCTTTTTATTGAATTACTCAGAAAAAGAAATTTATCGGAGAGTCAGTGACGGCCATAAAACAGATGAACCTATACTTCGAGGCAATGAATCGATTGTGTCGGACATCACAGCCCTCAAGGGAGCGCCTAATGAACAGATTCAAAGATGTGCTTAACGAAGAGAATCGCCTCAACCAAAGGGAACAGGTCCAGGAAAAGACGACAGTGCGCAAAAAGTATCAACAGATTCAGGCCGCAGAGGAACGGGTTGTGGAGAAGAGACCCGAAAGCAGAGGTTTGCGAACAATTCTATTCAATTAAAGGACAGAATATGTTTGACACTTATTTCTCAAATGAACAGTTCAATGCCTGGAATGTGCTAGGACATTTGTAGACACCAGAGCCCTAACCATCCATATGACGGTCACACATAAGAAGAATGAATTTCAATAAAAAGTGACGAAAATTCTTATCAAAAGTTTTCATTTAAAACATAAAATACGAAAAGTTTTATGTCTTAGAATACAGTCAAACCTCTCTTTATAATTGTTTTTATCTTTTGTAAACTCTTAACTATTTTTAACCAAGATTCATTAATAGATTAATTAAATCTTATAAATATTCGAATAAACTTTGTGAAATGATCTTGCTCTTTTAATTCGTTGTTTATTTAATATTAAATGTATTCAAAGGGGAATAGACTGTAGTGACACTGGTTTTGAATATTTGCTGACTATTTCTCCTTAAGTGAGAGTCAGCGCTGAAAACTGTTGACCAGCGGTTTCTCACAGCACAGGCAGAGCACAGCATAAGAACAGTACATTTCCTTTATGATGTGCAAAGTATAGCATAACCCAGAAATCATTTCAAGTGATGTAAGAGTCGTTTAAAACGCTTTATTTCGTTTCGTTTCGTTTTCTTAACTCAAAGTAAATTACATTATTTTTGTGTTTAATTTAAAGACAATTAACTGAACTTTGATTTTATTGTGGATTACGTGAAGATGTCATTCGTGAGTAAGTCGACACCCAATGGGCGCCGATATTCCGGCCCCAAAAGGACCCGTCATTCCTATCAGAGGGAAGACATGCAGTGGACCTCTAAAACTCCAGAGGATGAGGACTCTGTCGAAGGAGTGACGGATAGTCTTGTTATCGACATTTTGAAAGACGAACTGAAGGATAAGGATATAAAACTCGAGGAAACTGTCCAAGAGAACCGTCGCCTCAAAGACTTGCTTGCTGAAAAGGAACACGAGCTTGATGAGGAGAAGAGGAATAGCTCCCGGTTTATGGATCGCATCAAATTCACGGTTAGTAAAGTGCGTACAGAAATGGAGGCAAAGTTGGCGGTGGCCGAAGACATGGCTGACGAACAACAGAATCAATTGGAGGATCAGATCAAGAGTTTAAACATAGAAAGGGTTAAACTGAAGAGACAGCGGATGTATTTCCATAACGCAAATCAACTCAATGTAAGTGTTTCTCATATTTGGGAACAGGAAAGGGGTTTGAATTCGTGACAACACATTCCTAAACCCAATCGACAAGTCTTGTTCTTAATAATCTAATTTGTTCTTGGTATTTTTTTTATCAAATTACTCAGAAACAGAAATTTATCGGAAGGTCAGTGACGGCCATAAAACAGAAGTACTTATATTACGAATCAATGCGACGATTGAAACGGACGGCATTGTCCTCAGGGGAGCGCCTAATCAAAGAACTCAAAGAAGCGACCGATAAAGTCTACCGTCGCAATCGAAAAGAACAGGTTCAAGGAATGGTGACAATCGTCACCGACTTAGGCGAAGAGAGCCGACAGATTGAGGCCGCAGAGGAACGGGTTGTGAAGAAGAGACCCGACGGCAGAGGTTTGCAAACAATTCTATTCAATTAAAGGACAGAATATTTTTGACACTTATTTCTCAAATAAACAGTTCAGTGCACGGAATGTGTTAAGACTTTTGGAGACACCAAAGACCTGATCCGACACTTGACAGTCAAACATAAGATGAATGTCAACGACAGGTCCAAAAACCCGGACCCAGACGATGATTGAGCGCACAATTGGACCAAATATCAAATTATTTACAAAATTCCGCAAAATATTTAATAGTTTTTACTTTTGGTTCATTTTTTCGTAGATTTAAAACATATTTAATATTATTTGTTATGAATTGGAATAAAAAGTGACGAAAATCTTAAGAAAAGTTTTCATACAATACATAAAATACGAAAAGTTTTATGTCTTTAGAATACAGTCAAACCTCTCTTTATAATTGTGTTTATCTTTCATAAAAACTTAATTATTTTTAACCAAAGATTCATTAATAGATTAATTAAATCTTATAAATATTCGAATAAACTTGTTAAAATGATCTAGCTCTTTTTATTCGCCATTAATCTAATATTTAGTGTCGTTAATAGTGTATAGACTGTAGCCATCGTAAACTGGTTTTGAATATTTGCTGACTATTTCTAACTCTAACACAGGCTTAAGGAGAGTTAGCCATTCACAGCACAGTCTCTCACTGACAGAGCACAGGCATAGTTGCACAGCATAAGACGAGTTCCCTTTATTTGTGAAGTCCTACGCACAGCATAAACCAGAAAACATTTCTAGTGATGTAACAGACTTTTGAAGCGCTTTTGTTTCGTTTCGTTTTCAACAAATCTAAACAAAAATTCAATTAATTTGTGTTTAAGTGAATGACAATTAACTAAACTTTGATTTTATTGTGGATTACGTGAAGATGTCATTCATGAGAGACTCGACACCCAATGGGCGCCGACATTCCGGCGCCAAACGGTTCTGTTATTCCGATCCGCGGGAAGACATCGAGTGCTCTAAAAAGGATGAGTACATCAACCGATTGAGGAATCGCATCGACAATATGAAGGACAGCCTTAAGGCTAAGGATAAAAAACTCGAGGAGACTGTCCTGGAGATCAATTGCCTCAAAGGTGTGCTTGATGAAAAAGACCAGGAGCTAAATGAGGAGAAGAGGAAGAGATCAGACCTCAGAGAACAGGCCCTTAACATCACTAAACAGAGCACAGAATTGACCGGAAAGTTGTCTGAAATGGCGGTACAATTGTCCGAAAAGACGGGACAGTTGTCAGAACTGAGCGCACAGTTGGCCGAAGTGACCGAACAGTTGGCGGCGGCCAAAGCCTTGGCCTCCAAACACCAGAAACAATCGGAGGCTCAACAGAAGAGAATCAAACATCTGGAGGAGTGTCGGGTCGACAACAAAATATTGTTCGATAAGGATATCCAGAAGTGGAGGCAATACACAGACCACCTGAAGAAGGAGAAGGAGTTGTTGGCTCTGAAGGCCGCGCAACAGACCGAAGACAACCAGATGTTGAAAGCGACAAATGAATGTCTGACCAATCAATTGGAAGAGTCCTCGGAAGAGCACCAGACAGAGTGTCAAACTCTAAGAGCAGATATTCTGGAGCTCAGGGATCAGCTCAAGAGTTCAAAGCAAGAAACGGATAGAATGAGGAAACAAAGGATGCATTTCCTTAAGACAAATGAACTCAGTGTAAGTGTTTCTCATATTTGGGGACAGGAAAGGGGGTTAAAGTCATGTTAACCCACTCCTGAAACCCATCTGAAAGTCCTGTTCATAATAATCTAATTTGTTCTTGGTCTTTTTACACAGAAACGCAAATTCATTGCGACGTCAGTGACGGCCATAAAACAGAAGTACTTATATTTCAAATCATTCAGACGATTGGGTCGGACCTCACTGTCCTCAGAAGAGCGCCTGAAAAACAGAATTAAGGAAAGGCTAATCAGTACCATCGATGATGTGGTCGACCAAGAGTATCGCCACAGCCGGAGCCAAATGCTTAAGGAAATGGCGACCATTGCCACCGATTTGGGCGCAGAGGGCCGAAAGATTGAGGCCAATGAGGAACGGGTTGTGGAGAAGAGACCCGACGACAGAGGTTTGCAAACAATTTCTATTCAATTAAAGGACAGAATATTTTTAACACCTATTCCCCAATCAAACAGTTCTGTGCCCGGAATGCGATAAGACTTTTGGTGACACGAAGGCTCTGACCTGTCATTTGACGGTCTCTCACAAAATGAATGTCAACGACAGGTCCAAAAACCCGAACCCCATCGAACTCATCACAATTGACGACTGAGAGCACAGAATGGGATCAAAACTCAACATTAATTTATTCACTAATTATTCAAAATATTTATTCCCAAAAATATTTGCGATAAGACTTTTGGAGACACCAAAGACCTGATCCGACACTTGACAGTCAAACATAAGATGAATGTCAACGAGAAGTCCAAAAACCCGATACCTCTCACAATCGATGACTGAGACCACAATCGGACAAAAAACTCAAAACATTTAATCACTAATTATTCAAAACATTTATTCCGCAAAATATTTAATAGTATTTACTTTTCGTACATTTTTTCGTAGTTTTAGAATACATTGTATTTGTATTTAATATAAAATACTTAACAAAAGTATTACTTTTTCTCATTGTTTTTTGTATTTAAAAAAATAAAAGCATTTAATCAAAAATAAATAGTATTTTGATTTCAATAATCAATTCATTGATTGATTATAAACTTGGAATTAATTTTCGGGTAATTTATAGATTGAAATTTTGTTGAATTTTGGGCAGTTCTTCAACAGGTGTTTCCTAATGTGTTGTAAAGACGACTCATTCTCTACAATCAAATCAATTGTCTGTAGTCTCGAGAGTCGGCTCAGAATATCGGCCGTCCTTTCAGTGCCTTCTATACAACAACCGATTTTCAGAGATTGAAGTTTAGGTAAATTGACGTCAATTCCTGTGAGTGCTGTGTCTTTGATATCTTCACTCAATTTGATCTCCAAATGAGTCAACTCTTGAAAGCCTTCGAATGATTTGAATGAAAACACTTTTTCTTTGCATTTATGGCTATAAATGAAATCAATACTCAATCGCTTCAACCCTTTGGATCGTTTCAAAGGCGACAACTCTTCAAACGATTCTGTGTTTTCCACATTTGATGCACAACTGATACGAAGACTTTTCAAATGAGGGCATTTGAGAGCCATTTGTCTCAACACTTAAACAAATTGTTTGTCATTCAGTGGAAAACGAAAGTCAAGACCGAAGTGAACTAAATTTGGGATTTTTGTCGTTATATTCAGAATACGTTTAACTTTCTTCAAATCCTTTTCCTCTTCTTCCGAGTCGTCTTCACAATCGCTATAATGGTATTCAATGTATTGACAATCGATGTCTAAATATTTGATAGTATTTGCATTCAATTTAAGGAACGCTTCCAACAGATCAATGTCTTCACTCAAATGAATTTCTCTAAGTCTTAATCTCTTGAGTTGATTGAACTTAAAGGCAGATAATTGGGGCTTAAGATAACACAAATCTAATTCCTCGATATTAGACAATATCTGCCAATTGATGTCCACTTCTGATTCAAATTTAATAGAAACCAATTGTGGGCCATATTTAGCAACAAGGTTATTTCCCATTTCATTAATGAACGTTACATAACATGACTCCAAAGGAGTGATTTTATGACAATATTTAAGAACCAAATCAATGGCTCTCCTATTGTTGAAACTCCACTCTTTTGGGACAAATACTCTGATATTCGGCAGCTTTTGGAGCAGTTTTTCAAAAACCTTTCAACTGATCCTCGGTTTCAACGGTAAAGTCATTAATCAAATCTGTTTGTTTTGATAGTACAGTCCTCTGGAACTGTTTGGACACACATTCGAGTCTCAGTTTGTCTTTTAGTGACAGAAACTGAAGAATAACTTCACACAAATCGTCAAAAACTCTGTCACTAAACGAATCTTTTCTGTAGTTGTCTTCAGTTTTCTTTCTCTTAATTGACGACATTTTAGACATAATTGGGATTCAAATGAATTAAAAGTAAATCAAAATTAAGAGAAAATTATTTTTGTTTTCAAACATAAACACAAAACACAAGAAAAGAGAGGAAATTCTGAGTGAGTTATAAACCGGTTAACTGAGCGCCAAATGAGACACAAATACAATGTTTTTAAAATTCAGTTTAAAAGTGATTATTATAGCGAAACATAACTTACGTTAAGTTTTACTCAGTTTTGTTGTGAATCAGAATTCAGTGAAAAACTAATTTTTCATTTATTAGAATCAAATTAACGAATAATAGTTATCTCTAAACCGGGTAATTGTATACCAGAAGAAACTCAATTATTGTAAATCAGAGCTCAAACTTAAATCACTTTTATTTCAAAAATAAAATTAAAAATACAAAATTGATTTCAATGATTACAACAAATTTTTTTAATAATGAAAATTAAATGTATTTTATCTGAAATAAAATGAATTTCTTTTTAACGCTTTCTTCACATTCAATGAAATTCTGTATAAAATGTTTTAAACCTATTATTCGTATCACAAGACTCATCACAAATACCTAATGATTAGACCCGTTCCCAGAGCGTCAATCGCTTTCCCACGAATAGATTGAAATGTCTTTGATTTTCGGGCAGTTCTTCAGCAGCCGTTCCCTTATGTGGGGTATAATCGACTCATCCTCTAAAATAATTAAAATTGTTTGGAGTTTCGAGAGTCGGCTCAGAATATTGGCAATACTTCGGTCGCCTTCTATACCAAAGTTTTGTATTTTCAAAGACTGAAGTTTAGGAAAATTGATGTCAATGTCTGTCAGTTCAGCCCTTTTGTCAAATCTAAGGCCTTTGATCTTCAAATGAGTCAATTCGGGTAAACCTTTGAATGATTTCAATGACAATAAAATATAATTCAGTTCCCAATCAAAGAATATAAGTTTCAATCGCTTCAATCCATTGAATTGTTTCAGAGGTGATAACAAATCATCATTTGGTTCGCCATTTGTCATAAGCAAAGAATAGTTAATATCAAGACTTTTCAAATGACGACAATTAAAAGCCATTTGTCTCAACTCTTCAGCTAATTGTTTGTGATTCAGAGGAATATTAGAGTGAAGTCTGAAGTGAACCAAATTCGGGATTTTTGCCGCTATTTTAAGAATACGTTTGACTTTCTTCACAGCATTTTCGTTGTCGTCGTCAGAACCGCTGTTATCGTATTCATTGAAATCACAATCGATGTCCAAATATTTGATAGTAATTGCATTCATAATAAGGAACACTTCCAACTGATCCATGTCTTCGTCCAAAACAGTACCTCTTATTCTGAATCTCTTGAGTCGTTTGAATTTAACGGCA
>JAQGBD010002142.1:0-11362 GCA_034698165.1 Punctoribates punctum
TCTTCTTCTTCGGCTATCAATTGACTAACAGATAAAACACTGAATAACTTTTGCTGAGAGAGAAGAGACTCAGAAACGACTGAGTAGTTGAGAGAGAGATCGCGCAATGCTATGGCAACCCCTACTTTAGCTCTTGTATTGGGGACAGGCATAAAGTTTTGCACCAATGCTCGTTCGCATTCCTCGCTCACACTTATTGAGGCTCACAATGAGGAAAGATGAGCAGGCACGTTCGTCAACTAGTGCACAGCGATAAACAATTAATGTGCCCAGTGGCAAATTGAGGATGATAAACAAGATGAGTTTACATGTTTTTTCAAATTCAAAAAAGTACTAAGAACATTTCTTAGTTATATATTTTTAAGAATTCCGTTTAAATAGATTAAGGAATTACCATGCTTATCAATTTTCAACTTTTCCTATGCATTATGTATGAATTCAAGTGCAAAAATTTGAATTTTAACCATGGTAAACTGCAAAATTGGACCAGTGTAAACTTTAGACGCATAGAAATCGTTGGCAATTTCAGCGATAAGTTCTTGTTTAAGGGTTGGGATAAAAGTTCCCTCCGTTTTAACTATCGATAGTCTAAAGGCGTGTGCTTCGAGGTCAACATAATTGTGACCATGGTAACATTCATTGTTTATATGATTATAGGCACGGCTAAAGAGAATGCATAACTCAAAGACATGCGCCCCGGACTCCGGGGATCCGCACACAGACAGCAGCGAAAGAGAGGGGGAATGCTATTTAAAAAATGATAAACTTGTTGAATCAATCTGTTGGACAGGCACACAGAAAACGAACAGGTTCATTTGTACGAGTGTACTTGTCTCTGGTAATAAAAATTACTTTCTCTCAAATCGCTGGGCCAGACTTGTTGAAGGACATGGGGGGCCCACATGCGAAAGCGTCGACAATGAATGCGATGTTCAATAGGAATAACACGAATTAGAAAAAAGTTGTTTTTCCGAAACCTATCGCTCGACTTTTGTTTCTGATTTTTGCGTTCAATCTAAGCCAGGCATTAATGTTATGCTCAAAATTGGAGACCAAAGAGGAATTTCCAACGCTTTTGGAGTGTGTGGTGAGTGCTGTTCACCACTGGAGGGCAATTCAGAAGTGCTTTTGATTTTCATCTCTTGGTTTTTGATTGAATCCTAACAAATGTTTTACACATTTGCGAAGCGAAACACTCTTTCGTTGATTCGCAGCGAAAATTCAAATTGAAATCAGTTATGAAAAACTGATTTTCAGTTTATTTTTAGTTATTTTAGAAACACTTTCTATATATAGAAGAAAAATGTTTTTGAGTCTAATATTAAACTTCTTAAACACTAATGAAATACAAGTAATTATTCCAATAGTTTCGTAATAAATAAATTCAAAGACTTTTTTTTGAATCTATTTTTGCGTTGAAATCATTAATTGATAAAAATTCAAATCCTTTTCGAGTGTTTCGGAAATAAAAACCAAAATTAATTCATTTGAAAATCCAGGAAAAAAATCCTTTAATCACGAAATTGAATGAATAAATAAATGAATTTCTTCGATATTTCAATAGAAAAGTTTCAAAGATTCAATTCAGTCATTAAATTGAGAGAAAGTTAACTCAATTATGACATGAATTCTCAGTTTTTGTTCAAAAACATTATTAGAAAATATGTATTCTTTTGCTCAGAAAAAAAATATGTTAATAGAAAATCACTATTCAATGGATTCAGAGGATAGACATTAAACTAATGGCACAGACATTACATTCAGACGTAATGATTGTTTTCACTAAAATCGTATTCAATAGTGGAATACGTTTTGTTTAAATTGTAAGCAAAAAACTCAATGATTTACTCTATTGTTCTCCCAATTTATGGGGAATTCAATATAAATCATGTATTTGAGAAATTGAGAGCAACCATTGCCAAGATCATGCCAGTAATTTGTTTAGAGATTGGGCTCAGTTTAGCCTCAATTTTATCTCGGTTTGCATCAGGAAAGTTTCAAAAGCCTTTTGAAAATTTGTCAAAAAAAACGAAAGTACTGTTTATTATTACTCTTACACAATGGAGGAGACACTCGAAGGGGCTCTACATGTGTTTAGCTAATCTTTATTGGATCTTGGTCATGCCTTAGAAGGAGAGTTAAGGCGTTTTATTTATAACACTTATGAGGAACGTTTGAGACAAGAGTTGAGACATTGTTTGGAAATGTTGTAAACCAAGAGTAGAATCACAAAAAACGGTTCGGAACTCAAAGTTCTCGGAATAGAAATCAGTTTTTTTGAGACAAAAGCCGAGTGTTTGTTAAAAAGTGAATAAAAATGCCCGCAATTGACAACACGTGGAGAGATTGGCACAGAATAGACATCTCCTCTGAACGATAGGAAAGAGTGGAACCGTTCTGTTATTTCATGACTTCATGCTATGACTTCCAACTGTTCCCCAAATGGCATACAATTCGCCAAAACATTGTAAACATGAAGACTATAGTCAGACAAAACTGATTATAAATAATTCAAACAAAATGTTTGAATATTTTGCTGCAAATTTCGTTAACGGTTTTCGCGGGGATTAATTCCAAGAGCATATCAATCAGGACATTTGATACCATTCCTCTGTATGCTAGAGTGAGCCCTAAGATCGATGAGAAATGTAATCTATTTCTTCACATTTCAAGTGATGTTAAGACAAGAATGTGTTTTAAACACTGGGTTTACAAGCGTTCAGTCAAACAGTCATTCAATTGAGTGACACAAACATAAACCCCATAACCCTTAACCCAAAAGCCCAGCCCATGGAGTGACACACGTGTGCAGAGTAGATGAGAGTATCAATTATCAGGTTCTTAGAGGTTTAGCTGAGAATTCTTTTGACAAATACTGCGAAAAATTACTTTTACTCCAATCGTTGAATACAATACTCGAGTCGAGTATTTTCGAGACATTGAATACCATAGAAAACAGACCTTTCTTAGACTCAAAATCTATTCGAGTGTTTATTACTTGGTATTCGCTAACCGGGAGGATCGCCAGATGCGCCCAATTTGGTCCGCAGGGAAGGGAGGGATAGGCTCTGCTATAAGATTACTGATATCTGTCTTTAGAGATGATATTCAATATTATAATTAGAAACCAAAATGAGTTAACAAAAAGAGTGAAAGTTTTGCTCAAAAGTGTAATTAAATAATATTTTGAATACTAATAAACATAACGTGAAATCTGATCGTAATTTTCGTCTGAATTTATTGTATTTCAGAGACTTCAAGCTCTGTATTCCTGCAGAAAAGTCTTTTGGCAGTAAATTATTTGTTTGCAAAAATGCAGTTCCAGATTGTCTTCGGGTTTGGCTTTCACTCATGTGATGGTCAAGGGGGAGGTGAAGCCAAAATACCCCTTAATATTTAGATCAAGAGGACTCCCCCCTAGAATTTAGTTTTAAAAGAGCTTTCATTTTGTCCTGACCTTAAACCCCCTTTGATCCTAAAGTAAAAATACCTTTCCCTTTATCCCTGTGAAAATTTTGCGAGATGACCAGTCCCATAAGGTCGGCCCCCACCCCTGACCATTCCTGATTTAACTCAGCATTGAAATTAAATTTCGTTTTCCCTCTTCTTTTGCTGTTTTCCTAATATATTCACTCGAGATATGAAAGTCATTCTCAAAAGTTTTTAATTTGCATTAATTATGATTACAATTCTCAGTTCACATGAGATGTACTTCAAAAATATATCCCAGCAATTGAGTGTGGAATTTGTTGGCCAATCTTAGCCAGGAATCAATAGTTAGGAAAAACAATAATTTACTCATTTGTATATAATTCAAACCCAAGTTTCGGAAGAAAACGCGATATTATTCCTACAAAACTATTATTCATATAAAAAAATATTTGCATTCAATATAATTAGGGATTCCTATGACCTGACCCTCGGCTCAAGAGCGCCACTGATAGGCACTGAAAGCCAGGGTTTGTTGAAAGCCATAAATATGTTTCGTCCGGAAAGAAAAACTTCGTCTAAAATATATCCTATTTATAAATCAAGACTTAAGACGAGAGAAATATATATAAAAATAAATTAAATTCTAATCCCAGACTATAATTACATAACTTTGGATCTGATAGTTGAGTTCATAATCAACAGTGTGCTTGGTAATTTGTTGGCCAAATGCTCTTATAAAGAGATAAATAAAAGTTTACTAATTTTTAGGGGAAAATAAATATCTTATTAGAGAAATAATTAGTAGAAAACAAACAAATGATTTATCAAAAAAAAGTTGTATTCTCTTCAACCATAGTTTGTTGGCTATAATTATGGGGTATTTTAAGGTAAAAGCTTATAATTATTTACTGGTTTATAAATCTATAGATTCTATGTCTAAATATTAGATATACTAAAGGATATGAAGAGATGAAGACGAGTAATGTCTGATGAATAGCGAGGAAAATATGCAAAATATTAAGGAAATAGAGATAACAATAAAACACGAATTCTTTCGGCGAAAAAATTCACTGAATTTTCTGTTGAGAAGAAAAATATCTCTTTTGTTGAAAATTGTATTTAATTTGAATAAAAAAATACTGTTTTATGTGTTTTGAAAAATATATAAACAGAAGAGCGAAGAAAATCGGTCACAAAAAACAGCAAAATATTAAAATCAAAATTAATTTATTGGAGGTTTCGAAACATTGAACACATATTTTGGCTGAAAATTAGTGGATTTCATTGGAAATTGTGAAACGAGTGTTAGATTTGGCGCTAAATAAATAAATATTTGAATTGTATTTAATTTGGGTTTAATTTATTGGTAACGCATTTTAAAATCAATTACCGAGTAATTTATTCGCCGAACAATTCCAGGTAAGCCTGTGTTGAAAGGATTTTTAAAATGCTCAATTTCAAAATTGCGATAATAAAGTGGGTAACTTTTCTTAATTTTGATGTGAGCTTGAAATCGGACTCAATGATGGCCAAGGTACATCGGAAAATTTTCTCAAGCCGTAAAGGAAAGGTGTTTTTGTTATCAAAACAAGCAGAGACTTAAAATTTGCCCATGTTAAAAAAGCAGCTCAAGGAGAGGGATATTTGTGCTATACCTCCTTGGTCATACCCGTTTTAAATTATATATGAACTGTTGTGAAGGAAAGTCTGCGAAAAATTCAAAACCCTTTTTAAAAATTCAAATCAATATAAAGCGGCGATAATTGTCTCAATCGATCGGAATATTTCGTAAACTTAATTAAGAGCACAAAGAAAATAATAATAATAATGAATGGCTTTCCTATGCCTTTCCCCTTAGAGCTAAAGTGTAACACCAAAAGAGGGTAGACTTCAATTGAGAGTCGATTTTTCGGTCCAATTGTTTTGTTTATTCATAAGAATCGAAGTTTGGATCAAATATTTCATTTGTTTTACTCTTTTTTATGCAGAGTTTTTCACACTTGAAATTCAAGGCTAAAGCTATTGAATGTAATTTCGATAATAATCTAATCTTTTTTATTGATTATGATTAAGGACTGAATGAAAAGTGAATTAACTGTAGTCTCAAAACATGTTTAGTCTTATTGTTGAAGAATTCCGTTTAATAAGCCATGAAATTCACTTTTAAGTTACCTTTTTCTCAGAGTAATTGCCTTTAATTTCACTACCGATAAGTGCGTGGGCTTTACAATAGGCCGGTGCTAGGCAATAGGCTCCGCACAGCCCCGTTATAGTAAACCCTGTTTCGGTAAATGACTTACAAAGGGATCACAATTATTGCAGAATATCTGATAAGAGGTAAAAGGATTGCAAACTATTATTAATAATTGGTTCGGATATATGAGGAAATTAATGAAATCGTTTTCATATTTTTATCAAGAACCAATTAACTAGGAGCAGGCAACATTTTTCTTCTTTCTTTTGTTCGAATTTTCATCAAAACCATTATTGAAACAAATTTTTTTTCGGAACTCAAACTTTGATAGATTATTGATATGAATATATTTATTGTATAATAAACTGCTATTCATATGAAAACCAGTGTTTATTCAATTAAAGCTGAACTCACTTTTTGATAACTAATTCTGTCCGTTGAGTGAACAGAATTGTGTGTTATTAGAGGACATACACACGGATTAAAAATAAAACTGTTCCTGGTTATCCTAAAACACAAAAGGCATCTGCCTTTTCAGAGGTCTATTCCTTTCATTAAATAATATGCTGTGTATTACACATCAGATTATTCATGGCTTCACTCTTTCCTAACGATTATCTCATTGTAAATGAGTTTAAAATCTTTTTTGTTACTCTTTTAAAGTCAGTTCACTCCGTCTCTGAAGTGAGTGAAGAAAAAGGATATTCCGATCGGTTGTGAAATAACTTGTTTTCTATTGGAGTAGTCTTTAAGTGTAAGTCAATTATTATTTAATAAGAATTTATGTGTTTCTCTTATATTCAGATTTGGACCTGAATTAGACCTCACGTAGAGTGTGAGTGAACTGAAGCACATGAGCCCAGGTATGAGTGATAGCTAACCATGAATTCTGAGATGATTGAGAAGTGTATTCCGTGTCAATTAGGCACTCGAACACAGGGATCGGACATTCATCAGAAGCGCAGGCATTTGCATAATTGGATTGCAGTTCACACACAATAGACGTCAATATATCAAAGGGGTAGACATCGGACTCAACTAATTGAGGAATGCGATGAAAACCAGGAATTTTCTCATTTAAATCAATTAGTTTTTCAATCAAACGGTTGGCAAAGAAAATGTTTGTTTGATTGGCAAACCATTGGACCGATACTTAACTAGCAATTAGACGGCCCTCTTATCGACATATTATTTGATGTATTTTTTTGACAATTTTTATGATTCAAATCCATAGGAAAATAATGGGAAAGACTTTCAACGCTTACCTAAAGAGATAGGAAAAGAAAAAAACGGTTAATATTTTCGGATAAGAGTTCAGAAAATTTTATTTCTTTAATGATTTCAAATACAATGCAAAACGTCTGATGTTTTTATTCCTTCCCAAACACCCCTCGGATAACATTTAAGGGAAAATAAGTATCAAAAAGACGGAGAGAAACCTCCAAATTGAAAAAAATTAAGTGTAAGGCTATATTAGATATGGAAATCACTTCCTGCAAGAGTGAGTCCTATCTAGTGATGGACGGGTAGACCATTAGTGGTGGTAGTCATAAATTATTGACTACCGTTAGCTAAGAAGATAAGGATCTCTATCTCTTGACTTATTTTTGTTGAACATATTTCAGACGTAAAAAATATAATGCGATTCGTGATGTTGTGGCCACTCATCAACACTGAAGAGCCGTTACCTAGAATTTGATTCACTCGTCTCAGAGGCCGATCTCTTGGATATATCTTTTCACTCATCGCTCAACCCTTTGCCATAGCCTTAGCCTTCAATCCCTACCGCATTCCACACCAACAGAGCAGACAATAAGAAGTTTAGGTAAAAAATATTGCTTTCAATTAGGTTTAGATGAGAGACAACACTATTAGCTCCGCTCCGGTCATAAGGGCTGATCGTAATGGAGAGGAAACACTATTAGCCCCTCAACCCTTGTATTACGGGAACAGTTAGATCACAATAAGATCTACTCTTTATCTCTTTGAGTCACAACAGTTTTGATTAACAGTTACTCACAAATTGAGAACAGAATAACAGCGAGAGTCGACTCTAATGGAGTGAAAGCCTTTAATGTTATCATTTGATTGTATTATTTCCCCGAAGAAGTAGTCATTAGGGGAACGGACTCTCTATTAAACCATTGCGTGATTACACCAATCATATAATGAATATGGAGAGTGAGAGGGGTTGGGAGAGGGAGAGGGAGACGGAGAGAGAGAGAGAGAGAGAGAGAGAGAGAGAGAGAGAGAGCTATCGTTTTATTCAAACAATATTTGAATTACAAATTTCTTGTTTATATCTACTGTTGTTATGCAATAGATTTAAATGGATTTATAGAATAATAAATAACAAGAATAAAAAACTTTAAAATAGATAAGATATGAATTCAGATCAATTGTAAAGTGAAGAACAGAATAACTATTTATTTAGTTGTTATTAATTCGGTTCAATTCATAGACTTATAGATAAAAAGTAATTATAATTTAGTTTTTTTCTCTTCAGTAACTCTTATCGCAAATATTGAATAATATTTTGGTTTTTCGTTGCCTTTCATGTGATTTGTAAGAGTTTTTTAACTCGAATATAATGAGAAAATGTTTAATATTTTGATAAGAAATCTATTGAATTGCATTCAATATTAATTTTGTTGTTGTTTTATATATAATTGAATATTAATTAAAATATAAATTGAACTCAATTTCAGCGATTTATTTACGAAATGTTTGAATAATTGTTTTGATTAAAGAGATAACGGAATAAATAAGTGACAAATTCCTTGAAGACTGGAGTGTAGGGTCAGTCCAAACCGTATTTTGCTTTGTTTTGAAAAATTGAATTTCAACCAAAATGTTTTTCATTGAAATTGGTTTTTATTAATCACTTTTTGAAAATTAAAATCAAATTCAAATCATAGGAAAACATACTTTAATTGGACGGAAAAAATGGGAAATTTATTTCCCCTGAAACATATCGATAAGAGGGGTAATTTTTTTCAGTTTTCAGCTGTCATTAAATCTTTGCGATCATAAGTTTGAAGGTATTTCTGGTTGTGTTGAGTCAAGTGATTAGAAATGAGAGGAAAAAACGGATTGAATTCAAACGCAAAATAATTTGCGATAATTTTCAACCAATTTATGGATAAAACAAAACAAAAGCTGAGAATGAATTCAAGGCTTCAGAGGTTTAAGATTTCTATAATTAATCAAAGATTTCTTTCTTGTTATTAATCTTTTCCGTTGAAAACTGGGCTCACATTTGCAAAAGCCTACAAAGAATTTGTCTCTAATTTCAACACAAATTGATATCAATCGATAACTTGGTTTTTAATTATAGTAAAAATTGGTTTTGAAATTCAAATACCAAGTTATCGATTGATACCCAATTTGTGGTGAAATTAGAGACAAATTCTTTGTAGGCTTTTGGGAATTGGAGACAAGTTTTCAACGAAAAAAGATTTACGACTTTTATTATGAATTAGTTTTCGAGAAGAAGGCATCGATTTTCTTAACCAGTGATGGCTAAGGAAGGGCTAAGAAAGAGTGATATTATTTTTTCCTGTCCCTAACCCTCCCCCAAGATTGAAAATTTCCTTTAAAATTATGTCTATGGAAAGATACTGGCTGAATCAATAAAAATAACCCCAACACCCCCTGAATACATGTTTTCGAGAGACCCCTTGACGTTACCTAGATACCCTGGTCATCACTGAGTTTTTCTGGACTGATTTTATTAGGAAATAACTCATTTGCCAAAAACAGAACACCATTTCTGAAAAGTGAAGTTTTCAGTCGCTCCAGGATTTCAGTGATTTGTTATTGTTTTTCAATTTTTTCATTCCTGGAAACTCTATTACGTAAACAGATTTTTCTGGGATCTGCTTAACACGTCTTGAATGATAGCCAGGGGCTGGCGATGGGCTAATTCATCTTGCATATTAAAACATTAGATACTAAAGCAATTAAATGTTATATCGTTGTTAATTGACATAGTTAATTATCCAGCAAACATCAGGCTCATTTTGGGGCCTCATTTAAGTGCAATGAACTCATTTGAAATCATCTTGGCTATGCTCTCCACTTATTATATCTGATGAGAGATTGTTTGAAATGAATTTATTATTGAAAAACACTTTTTTCCCCAAAAGAATTCATTTAAACATTTCATAACATAAGGCATAAGAAAAATATGTTTTGAAAACCAAAAGACTTATACTTTTCCTCAAATAATCTGATAATTAATGTGAAAGCAATTCTTGAATTCCTTAAATCGCAATCAAAAGTGAAAATATTTATTCAAATCAAAGGGTTTTTGAGACCAGAATTAAATTTAATTTAATTTCGTGAATACGATGTGAGAGAACTGAAAGATAAATATTTTGAAACTTTTGAGAAATTGTTTTATTTCGGATCATTTTTTTCTCTCTCTCTCTCAGCATTTTAAGTGCTTTTCTCTCACTCTTTATTACGGAAAAAATTTATTGCATTTTCAGAAACATTGATAAAAAAGATTCACTTAATTTATAACCAGAGAAAGTGAATGGAAAGCCATTCAAAGGGAAAGCCATTTGAAAGACAATATTCGTCTTCTTCTTATGTGAAGTAATTTATAAATTGGATAATATTTCGATTAAATTATTTGATAAATAATTGAATTCATTTATTAATATCTGACAGAAGAGAAAAATTACCCAAATATTAATAAGGGGTAAATTTCGATTCATTTTTTTATCTTGTTGTTTTTGCTAATGCTTTTTTCACAAGATCATTAAAAAGGCAATTCCTCTCTCTTTCTCATCGTTTGTTTGTTTATTTTTTTTCTCCAAATGAATAATCATTGAATTGATTAAAGAAAATCTCACAAAACCTATGGTATAATTGACTATTGAATTGGTCGCCCAACTCAGGGATCAATTGAAACGATAGTGAAATTACTATAACTTTCTGTTCATTAAATTGAATTGTTCAGGGATGGCCAAGGGGGCGATAAATTTGGCGCCATAGACACAAAATTTCTGAGGTATGGCCTCACCATAGGTTCAAAGACCTACTAATAGCCCCTTTCCAATAACCCCCCTATAAGTCCAGACGTTGGCCATCCCTGGAATAGGTTTTTCATCTGACAAATGACTGAAAGCGAAATTCGTTAATAAATGAAACTCTAAATTAATATTAAAGCCCAGAATAAAAGTGAAAACACAACTCATCCCTATATTAAGTGATTACTGGAATTTCAGGCATTTTTATGGTTCGGTTCAGTTAATGATCACTCGCTTAACATATTTCGTAGATTTGTTTTGCCTTAACTAATATCCAGATCCTAATAGTCATAAATATTCTAATGAAAGGATATTCGCATTTCGTTTTGCAATTTGATAGTCTGTGCCCAGACTTAGGCCGGAGCTCTCGAGCCCACAATCGATTTATATCCAAATTCATGGGAAATATTTCGTTAATCGCTTATTGATTGCAATATTGATATCCGAGGTATAAAATACACGAAAATCACATTTAATCGAAACCCAAATCACTTTTAGTTTCAAAAATGTCTTAATATTTGAATCGATTTCTTCATAGCTATTGAGTAATAAATTCTGAATTATTTTTAATAATAATTCCCATAATTTTTATTTCCATTATTATGGAAATAATGTTATTATTATTATTTGACTCAAAAGTTTGGAAATAATAATAATTAAAAGGAATTTCTTTAATGAAATGAAACACTAATTAATA
>JAQGBD010002143.1:0-11352 GCA_034698165.1 Punctoribates punctum
TTGGAATTCCATCCCCCAATAACCCCCCCCCAAACCGAGCGAAGTGAGGCGGAAAATTTTGTGAGTAATTTTCAGTAAAGTTCGGTAATTTGGTTCAAAAACTGGTTTTTAACTGAATTTAGGGCAATTTAAACCGAATTATGCAGAAAATAACCGGATTTAGCCGGAAAATGGCCATTTTTAACTGAAGAAAAATCCACCCCCCCCTATCCCACTCTAGTTATTTTGCCAAAATCCAGCCTATTCTCCTGTCGTGGAGGAGCTTGATGACCTCTGATTTATATATAGTTTTATGAATTTTTAAAATAATTGAATCATTTATTTATTTATCCATTTGTAGAGCAAAGAGAGTAAAGACAACACTTCTTTAAATTTGAATTCAGAGAAGACAAACCCCACCGAAACCTCAGTGGATTCGAGCGCCACATTAGCTGCCATAGAATCGGTGCTCGAAGAGGACACCAGTAGTGCTCACGACGTGTCTGAAGAGTCTAACTCTCCACAAATGAGCGCACCCTTAGAGTCAGCACAAATTGATAGAAAAGACGCCAAAAATTTTTTCGATGTCTTAAATGTAAGCAATTGTTGTGTTTTTCTCTTTTATTTAATTTGATTGGAATTGAAAGGAATTGTCAGAAGATGTGTCCGAATCAGACACTGATCTTAATGGCAAAGACTTGACCGGAAAAATCAGAACTTCCAAAGGGATTCAGGTATTGGTATTTGTATTTGTATTTCCGTTAAATCATTATTTCTGACTCTACTGATGGTCAGGTGGACAGAGCCAGTGCTGCAAACGTCAGACTAACCGCTTCCGAAGTCAGAGAAACTAAAGAAGAAGACCTCAATGAAGATGAGTTCGGATATTCTTCAAGTAATTACACAAACATTTAAATATTTATCGCTTTAATTAATTTATTGCTAATTATAGTTAGAAAGTAGTGATTAAAAGTGAATAACCCATTGATTGTCTCAAATAAAATGCTTTAAATTATTGTACAAATTGTTGGAACTGTTGTATAATTGTTGGAAATGTTGGTCGAGTTGTTCTCTGTTTAATGTATTGATATATTCTTAATAATAAGTGTGAATACTGTGTGAATGTGTGACAGTCGTGACAATAGTGTGTCTGTTCTGCAAATAGTGGAAGAGTGGAGTACTTCACACAAACACACATACAATAGGAGATAGGCCTCAGTCAACAAAATCGATATTAGTTTAAGCGAACGTTTATTCCTATATTCGGTAAAACTGCTCCCAAACCCTGAGCATCAATAGAGAGTTTATGGAGGCTTTGGCTATAAGTAAGAGATTCGTCGATCAATATTAGCCGTCATTTGATGAGAAGTATCCAATTCTGTGTTTGCCTTCACTCCTGTTGTCTTAAATGCAAGAAACAAATATTCAATAAATTATTCGCTTAAATAATGATTGAATTAAAGTCAATATTTTTAGTCTTTTATTCAATATTTAGTGAAAATATCCTTTGATTTGTAGGGATGTAACTGTTTTTATAAATAATGTAAAGAATTAGGACCATAGGACAGGTGCTATTTGCTCCACCACTCAAATACTGAATGAAAGCTTAATAAAAGCCTTCAATTATTTCATTGGCTCTGATTGTGATATATTTTGATTCTAACTTCCGATCAATTAATCCTTTTTCAAAGTTTCAATTAATTGTTTACCTCTGAAAACGTTCGGCTTTTTCTTACTATTAATGTCTACACTAATATCCAGTCCTTCGTTTATAACTGATGAACACCCCATCGGTATGATTGCACTGACCTTTAATATCTCCTTTTCCTAAGTATCAAATAATTATTTATTTTCTCATAAATTTGTTTCAATTTAATCCCTAATTTTAATCTCTTTTCAATTCATTTTCAGAAAAATTACACAAAAAATACGGAGATCTCAATGGATATACATTTTTAGTTGATTTGCATAAAGGGCTGAGTGGTCTGGGCATAAGTCTGGCCGGCAATAGAGACCGAACCAAAATGAGTGTTTTTGTTTGTGGTCTTCATCCCAAAGGAAGTGCTTATAAAGACGGAAGAATACAAATCGGAGACGAAATTCTTGAGGTTTTAGTCTAATTATTTGTTATCACTGATCAGTGTTTAATCTGAATGTCTGTTCAGGTCAATGGAATTGTAGTTCAGGGTCGGTGTCATCTGAACGCTTCGGCAATCATCAAAAGCCTGATCGGACCCATTTATAAAATTATTGTTCTCAGGTCTGGAGTGATGTCTTTCAATCAAAATATACTAAATATGAATAATTGACAGAAGAGATGGTGCCTTGAATGAGATGGCAGTCAAACCACTCACTCAGTTTCCCGTCCATTTAGAGGATGACATAATTGAAGAGAAATATAGCAAATATAAAGGCGTCCGAACCATAACTGTTCGAAAAGTCAGTTCTTTACTTCAAATTCAATTAAATTTTCTAAACAAATGTTTGGGTTTAGAGTCCTCACGGTTTGGGAATTATGATTATTGAAGGAAAACACTCAGAACTGGGTCGCGGAGTCTTTGTTTCCGACATACAAGAGGGCAGTCCCGCGGAGTTGGCCGGACTTAATGTGGGAGATATGATATTATGCGTAAATCTAATGGATTTAATTGGAGCCGACTATGAAACGGTTTGAACTCTATTTGGTCTTTAATTCAACGAATTAATCAAATTTATTTACCTAACGATAGGCCGCTTCAGCCCTCAAGAATTCCGAGGGTTTGCTTACACTGGTTGTGGCCAAACCCACAAAAACAAGTCTTCAAGAAATGATTGTTGAGACGGCATCTCCAGATGTTCCGCCTTCTGGTGAACCGAAGAAGGAATTGAGTGAGTCTTTGGTTTAGTCATTGCTTTATAGCTTAGTTCAAGCTTTAGATGATTGAGTGCTCATCACTCCATCACTCCATCACTCGATTCCGATCCTTTATAATTGTTTAACCGTATTATCAATTATTCGCTCTCTTTGTCTAATGTCACGAACAGTTGAGAGAAAATCTCATGCTTTTGATGCTTAACACTCTTCAGAGTATTGATAAGTTTGTTGTTATTTATTGAGAAAATCTATACAACTATTCCAATGATTGAAACAAACGAAAGAAAAATTGATAAAACGGCAAATATTACTGAAATTAGTTGTTTCACTGAATTTTGCATGCGCAATTCCCACTAACAAGATTACTGATTTCTACAATTTGTAGAATATCTACACAATTAGTTCATAAACATAAACGCAATTCTACCTAGCTTCATATATTTTATCAACATGTTGTGTGCACCAAACAAATGTAGGCTCCACTCATTTGTGATTCATAGGGACAAAAGGACAGGGTCATTTCATTTATAAATACAAATATTGAACAATTTTGTGTCTCAATTATTTTTTGATGGTTTGAGAGCCAAATATATTCGTAAACTATTTTTTGAATGGGTTTGGAAATGAATGACAGCCTTTTTCAGTAAGAAAACTCATTGGCAAGTGACCAAGTGCAATTCTTATTCAAAACCTTATTGGATGAGTTTTCACTGATTTCAATGGATGAGAACAATTTCAAACTCTTATAATTGTTTAACTAGGTTATTTTAATCTTTGGTTTTGGTTGAATATTATTGAGTTTAATTATCTTTAAAATGAAAACTCAAATAAATGTTTGATTAATAATAAACGAATGGTTTCGAGTTTTTCACCAAAATTGTGATCACAAATAAAATGCTAATAATTATTAATGACTTCCATTAGTTTCAAAAGCAATGAATTCATGAATGAATTGATGTCTAAAACAATTTGTGATATACGTTAATACACTCTTCGATTCTGACAATAAAATCAGTAGAGAAAGAATTATCGATATTTATCCAGAATCTGATGAAACTTGATTATTTTTAGATCTCACTCAGAGCTCAAAGCAAGCTGAATGGAATGCACTTAAAAAACAAAAGCTACCAGATTGTTTTCATTGCAGAGAAATGATCGCTGATTCTTGAATTTGTTGCCATCGATGGCCACAGAAAAAGATCGCCGAAAAGTTTGACCGATATTTCGAAATGAGTTTAAACTTAAAATTCTTCAAACGATTGCCAAACTGGTGCTCATCGTTGCCAAACATATCTCCAAATTTCAAACCAAAACAAATCCTAAACTTTTTAATTGATTTTAATTTGAATACTCAATTGAGACCTTGCTAAATTTAAACAACCTCAATTCCTTAAACATATTTCTTCTTGTTTTATGACTTTTTTTCCTAGTTTCATCCAATTATTCATTGTATAAGTGGACTTCAATTAGACGTAATTCGTTATTAAATCTGAACTAGGCTGTTTTTATTGAGAATTAATATGACCAAGTTGATATTTCTCTATGTTGGATAAATAAAATGAAAACTTAGCAATTATATATTTTTCTGGATTAGATTTGCCTTGCTCTCAAACATTTTATTAGTCAGATGCGTTTAAGTGTAATTGTTTTTTACTTGAAATAAATGATTTAAATAAGCTAGTTCTTTTTTCAACTCAAACAAACAAACAAAAAGATTAATTGAAGTTTATTTTAATAAGATTTTGAAATCAATTGAAAAGTATTTTTAGAGTTTAACCGAGAATTCGTTTCCTTTGTTTAGCGGTTTATGTAATCAAATGAATAAAACTCTTAAACTAAAATATAACTCAATATAAACGCCAATAAATGAGTAGTTCCTCTCAAATGAGAATTCTCTCCGAATTCAGTGAATTTCAAGTGTTTTTATAATCAATTAAAGTAAAGATTGGGTTCGGAAAACAGCGAACATAATAAGCTCTTTCATTGCAGATGCCAGTGCAGGCCCCAGTGCAACCCCCAGTGCACCTCCACCTACACTTCCCAAACCACAAATTGCGCACAAATCAATGCACGGCCCGATTCGGACATCAACTGCTACGAACGGCTCCCTATCCCGGGCTAATCAGAAAACAATTCCAGCACACATTCCTAAACCTCAAACATATAAATCACATTTAGTTTCTTCTAATTTGGTTTCGGGAATAACGAGTTCAACAAATCATTCTTTTTTCACCCCTGGAAAAGAGCTCTCAGACCACCACCAAAATGATCTGAAGAGCTGTGAAGTAAGAGGTGGTCACCAAACCACTATTGAAATCGTTAAAGAAAAACTAGGATTAGGGCTCAGTATTGTTGGCGGTTCTGATACTCCTCTGGTTTGTACTCATTTCACTAAAATCTCGAAATTAATTAATATTTATTTCCAAAGAATGCCGTTATTATACATGAGGTATATCCAGACGGTGCCGCCGCTCTCGACGGACGACTCAAACCTGGAGATCAAATACTGGAAGTCAATGGTGAAGATCTTCGGGACGCACCTCATGAGAGAGCGATAGCATCTCTGAGGCAAACGCCTCCAGTCATTAAACTTACGGTTTTCAGAGAAAATACCGAAACCGTTGAGGAAGACATCAATGATATCATTGAAATAGATTTGTTCAAAAAGTCTGGAAGAGGTCTTGGATTGAGTATTGTCGGCCGAAAAAACGGTTCTGGAGTTTTCATTTCTGAAGTAGTAAAGGGTGGTATCGCTGAGTCTGACTCACGGCTTATGGTTGGCGACCAAATACTAGAAGTCAACGGTCAAGACCTGCGAAACGCAACTCAAGAATACGCGGCCGCTATTCTCAAAGTAATTCTCAGACTTTTCATTCATTTCTCTTAATTTTTCAAAACATTTCAGACAACGATAGGAAAAATTCATTTGAAAATCGGTCGACTGAAAGCCGGTTCCCGTCATTCAAATTGTGAGAATCTCTCGACTTCCAAATCAGACGAAATATCAACCGACGAGTGAGTCCTCAACTTTCAAATCAATCTTAAATCTTATATTCACTTCACTTCAAATTTCTCTCATTCGCTGCAAATAAGACGATATTAAATGAGGTCTGAAAATACTCTTATATTCAGTTATCTTTTCATCTTGTTCATTTATCTGTTCATTTATCTGTTGGTTTCTCTGTTCGTGTCTTTAAGTTTTGTTAGTTATGTGAGACTGAGTCTAATCTATGACTGATTGGTATGAGTCATACCGTATGAGTCACTATCAGAGACTTAATGTTGAAAATCAATTTGGATGACCCGAACCTATTCTTTGAATAAAATTATTAGAGGAATGTGTGATTCCTTTGTTTTTATCCAATTCGTTGATAAATATCTAATTTTGAATTAATTTTTCAATTTTCTAAATCCAATATTTTTAGGCCTTTCCAACAAAAAGAGATAATTCTTGAGCGCGGATCTGATGGACTTGGCTTTAGTATTGTGGGTGGATATGGAAGTGCTCATGGCAATCTACCCATTTACGTGAAAAACGTTTTTGAAAAGGGCGCCGCCGCTCAGGACGGAAGGCTACAGAGAGGGGACTTAATTGTTTCAGTGAATGACACCCCCCTGGAGGGCCTGACTCACGAGGAGGCCGTAGATGTTTTGAAAAGTGTTAGCGGAACCGTTAATCTGATTGTTTTGAGCAATTGATCCAATTGTTGACAATTGAGTTATTCTAAAGTAATCTCTGATTAGTTGTGAGAAAGCTTTGAATTCTTTTGTAAAATATGTAAAGTTATGCCTCTTTTGCCTTAAAGTTTAGGTCATATCTTAATAAATAAATTATTGTTAATTAATTAAAAAAATTAATTTAAAATCGTTAACAAGTTTTTCATTTGGTTTACATTTATTTGCAGTGATTTTGGTCCAAATGTTTGACAATTAATTTGAAAATTTTGACACAAATTAAACGAATCGTCAAATAAACTAATTTTTCAAATCAATCAGTTCTTTGATAAAAGCTTTTCGTTCACTCGGTTTCAGTGAAAAGTATTTGTTTTGCAAATCGCTGTACTTTTTAGTGACAGGAATCACATCCCTATACCTGCCGTCTCTCCAATACATATTGAATTTGGTCAACAAGTCTTCTCTTTGCTCTTTACTGGTTATTACATCTTTTGGTTGTCTTTGTTTTATTGCATTTGTTGTCAATTCAGTGAAGACGAGGACAGCCCTGAGGGCAAACCATCCGCCAAATACAGGATGAATACAAACCCCCAATTGTTTGTTCTGAGGACAGTCACTCACTTCGGACTTGTAATAAAAAGCGGCCCCCGAGACGTGGGCTGCCGTTTGTACCAATACTCGAGGTCTTTTGCTAGCTAATATCTCAAAATCATGGATCACTTCAATCGAATAATCAGACAAATTCTGAAACAATTTTTGAGATCAAATTTTTTTAAACAATTGAATTACTTTTGAATTGAATACCGATTTAAGAAGTTTTAAGTGATATCGCATACAATCATCGATTGGGTCATTCCCTGACTCCATGTCTGACCAATACTTCTGAAGATAAGGAATGAAAGTATTTTCAAACATATCCGGAGTACTAATTATCACAAATGCAATGCAATTGTCGTTGAATTGTAACCGAAATTTGTTTGAAACCATTTCATTATACCATTGAATCTGACGACAAATAATCATTAAATTTAATATTTTCATCAAATTGTGGATTACTTTGAAGGGATAGACTTCTAAACCCAAAGGAGACAATTCTTCGGTCAAACCGTTTGAAAGAGTATCAAATTCTTCTTCGGATAGGTTTTTGAAATTCATCTCCAAATGCGAAGAAATCACAAGTTTTTCATATTAAACAAAATTAAGTCGAAAATGGGTTTTAACTGAGAGTCGGAAAAACCGAACAAAAGGCGAACAAAACATAAGGAAAAGGGAACTAATGTTTGAACTCATAATTGAATCTAAAGTCCAAAAGTTGTGAGAATTCAAGTTTAATATTACGTTAAGATTAGGACTACTTTACGATAATTGACGACAACTTTACTTAAAAACAATCACTTCTTGTCTCAGAGTTTGCGTCAAAACGTGTTTTTGTTTACATTAACAGTAATTCTGATTTGAAATCAGACCTAAAGTCAAAACCAATGATAACTCGATGTCTTAGATGTGGTTTTTCCACAATTTTTAACAATTATCTCAAAACAAATAATAGTCTAATCGTTGGCAACAGTTGTCAAATGTTACGAATGAATTCAACGACAATTATGACCGAAGATGACAACCAATCTATTGATAAAGAGTTTAATAACCTCTTGAATGACAAGAAATATGAAGAACTGAGACCAAGCAGTTGGCGACCCGTCGGTGACAATAAGGAAGTGCTTCTTGTGATGCCCCGACAGAAGTGGGGAAACAAACAAATGGCTGTCAATTACGCCAAATATTTGATGAATGAAACGATTTGTTTGATAAATACGTTACCGAATATGAAAGTAATTGATTCGGTTATGATTTCAACTCTTGATGTCAACAAAAAACAAGTGTTTGGTTCCGGAAATTTTCAACTCTTGAAGAAAAAGGTTAAATCAAACCCAAGAATAAACGGAGTGGTCTTCTCATTAGATCTCTTAAATTCGATCCAAATCTCTGAAATGGAGTCTCATTTAGGGGTTGACGTGAGTCCGATCGGAACACCTTATCTTTGAGACTAAATATTTGCTCAGATTTATGACAGATATTCGATTGTATTGAATATATTCAGTTTACAGTCGGCGACAAAAGAGGCCAAACTTCAGATATCTTTGGCAGAAATCCCTTACATTCGCAACAATTTGAGAGCTCTTCAGAATAGCGGCCGAACCCGAAACTCACTTATTTTAGGACAAGTCGGCGGCTTTGGTCAGACGTGGATTGAAACTCGAAAAACACTTTTAAATGAACGCGAAATCAAATTAAAGAAACTCTTAAATAAAATTCAATCTAATCGAGAGATTCTTCGCATTAATAGAGAGAGAAAAGAGTTCCCAATCATAGCAGTCGTCGGTTATACCAATTCAGGGAAGACTTCACTCATAAAAGCGCTTACAGACGACCAAAGATTAGTTCCGAAGAATCAGTTATTCGCCACTTTGGATGTGACGGTCCACGAGGGAAGACTGCCTTCAGGTTTGAAAGTTCTGTTCACGGATACGATTGGATTCATTTCGGAGATTCCCATCTCTTTGATTCATTCATTCAGAGCAACTCTGAGTGAGATCTGTTGGGCTGATCTCATTGTTCACGTGTTGGACGTAAGTCATCCCAACTATCGATTACAGGAACAAACAGTTGACAAAACATTAAACGACATCGAAGTCCCCCCAAAACTCAAACAGAGTATAATAGAAGTGTTCAATAAAATAGATTTAGTCAATGACCTCAACTCACTTCCAAACGACAAACTAATGATTTCTGCCACTCAGAGGACAGGTCTTAACCAACTGTTAGCCAAAATTGAAGAATCGATTATCGCTAATACCGGAAGACTGGAGAAAGTGTTGCGGTCTGTCATTAGTTTTCAAATTAAATATCAATTTTAATTAATTTGTAAAACAGTGTCACCAATGGTGGGCCTCAATATCAATGGCTTTATAAGAATTCAGCGATACGTGAGTGTAGTGTAGATCCAAAAGATTATAATTTCTTAATAATCAAAATCTATATAACGATACAAATGTTCGAAAAATTTAAGCATTCATTTGATGAGAATTTTACTGAAATTGAGTCTTAATTATAAAATTTATGGCACTTTTGATTAATTTAAATATTAATTCATTGCTTTCATCAACTCTTATGCTTCTGATGTCTGTTGTTATCGCTCTCATGAGACCGACTTAAAGACCTGTGCCTTAAGACAAGAAATAAAGTCAATCGACTTAACTATTGGTTACTTTATTGGCAAACCTTTTCCGTCTGTGCTTTTTTCCGATGCTTTCCTGTCCGGAATCGTTGTCCAATTCGTTATCACTGCCAGAACTGGAACAACATTCTGAGTCCGAACTGGAACTGCTTGAGCTATCACTAGAGCTGTCGGAAGCAACGCCTGTGTCTTGACTTAAGTCGACCCTATCGGCCACAGCCGCCAATTCTGGCATTTTTTCCCTGAGAACTGAGAGCCATTTTTGAGACAATTTAGGTCTTCCTCTGACTGTCTTATGCCAAACAATCGGGAAATTAGTAAAACTGCAGAAATTTTGTGTTACGGCTATAGTGTCAGTGAGGTTGAGGACGACGTGCCACCAGCCCCCCGGAACAAACACCGTTTCCCCCCTCTTCTGGAGAATTTCCAACGGTTTATATTCTTGCGGCCAATCAGGTGATTGAGTTTTCGGATAAATCACATTAAACCAAGTGATGGCTTCGTCTGTTTGTTTGCCACCTTCTGTAGGCTTTACCCGAATCATTTCCCGAGGAATGGTTGTCGGGAAGAGACACCACCGCTTGTAACCCACTACCAGAGAATTCCAGGCACTTGTACCCAAAGGATCGATATGTATACCAGTGCCGGAACGTTCCGGTCCCATAACGAACCAACGATAAGGCGGTCTCTTCTCTTCTCCGGCGAATTGGAACAAATCATCGCTGAAATACTCGGGAATCGAATAGTCGTCTAAAAGTTTGTTCTTTCGGGAGTGCTTTCAATCATATATTCAATAATTAATGCAATTTTCAAATTTTTTGGTGAATTACTTCTCCGTAATTGCTGTCAAATATATAGAGAGGACTGTCGTCTGTATTGTTGTGCATATAATATACAAAATACTTCATTTTGAGTTTAACAGAATACCCCTCATTGTCTTCACCGCATTTAAACTTCTGGTTTCTATACTTTTTGGCTAATCTCTGCTCAGAATACAAATTAAGACAATTAAACACAGATTTCAAATCAATTGGATATAAAACAGACCGAAAGACTCCATTTATGTAAGGCTTTCCAGTTATCACACAAACCCGTTATGACTACCGGTCGGTACAACTTTTCATATCTTTCGACGAACTGTTCGGGTCTGACCTGATTGCCGTCGATTCGGTCAACGTTATCAACAAAAGAGTCGGGACTAAGATTGAAGGACTGGCGATAGTTGTTGGCCGACCACGACTTGCTATCACTCAGTTCTGTACAACAGTTTAAAACAATTTATTGGTTTGTCAACAAAATTGATAAAATCTTTTTTCAAAATCGGGAATTCAGTCACAAACCGGGTCTGGCTTTGAGTTTGGCGTCGATTATCTTTCGTTTGGACCTCTCCTCCAAGTTTTCGTTGTCTTCCATTGAAATCAAATAAATAGTTATAATAATTAACTTAAAGTTAAATCAAATAAATTAAATCACTTTTTATTTCATAATATTTTGTAAACACGTATTGGAAAACCTGTTGTCAACGAATCACTTCATTCATAAACAAAGTCACCGTTTGTTGGCTTTTGTCGACAATAATTCAATTATTTGATTTATCTTTTAAATTGAT
>JAQGBD010002144.1:0-11344 GCA_034698165.1 Punctoribates punctum
CTCGAAGAAAAATTAGGCTACCCCCCCCCCCCCCTGAAAAATTTTTCCGCGGTACCCCCCCCCCTGAAAAATTTTTCCGAGGTACCCCCCCCCTGAGGTCGGGTATCTTGGCGATCACTGGAGCAAGTACAGTTTCAGGAGCTGAATGTCAGAGAATTGATAAACATGTGCCGAAAATTCTGAGAAAAACATGTATTTCTTAAAATATAAATATATGAAAGGGATTGAGTACTAAACTTATCAAGAACATTTCAATAACGATACGGGTGATAAACTACTCTTTGGGGAATCGGTAAAATTGACAATGATAATTTTATCGCAAATAAACTTCTTCAAAAGCAACAAAAGACACTTAAATTTATCAGATTGACATTTATCTTAATCTTATCAAGTTCATAATGATTTCATTATTCAATTTGCTATATAAGTGGCGAAAATCTTTTGTCTTTCTATTTATTGAATGATTTTACTCATTATTAATAATATTTTTATTTTAATGTTGTAATGTTGAAATTAACCTTGTTTGTTTTGACTAGTTCAATTTTCGTCACATTGAGTGCTCAAGGTGAGATATTAATTTTGAAAATTTCATATTTTTACATAACATTTCACTCCTTAATGCATTATTTTTAACCTTTCTAGAGCTCAATGAAAATGAGAAGTACCTGCTCTATGAAATTAAACAGTTGAAGGAACACTTTGAAAGGAACATCACTGGTTTGAACAAGGAGATTGATGACTTGAGAAGTAAGAAAATTGATTATTTTCAATCAAAACATAAACTAGCTCATTTTTTATTTCGACTAAAGACCTAGTTGATAAAAATTCAAACGCCTGTGAAAATGGATGGTTTGCTTATTTGGATCAGAAGTGCATCAAAGCTATTGAAAAGAGAGGAACAGTTAACGAAGGAGTGCAGGCCTGTGCGGCTCTGGATAAGCAAGCTAATTTACTCTCAATTCACTCGGAATATGAGATGAGTTTTTTGAGTCAACACTTATCCAAATATAATGAAATATCAGACAACTCGTGGATTGGTTTGAAATTCAATGGAAAGGGCTTTGAATGGGTCGACAAAACAGCACTGGATTACCAGCACTGGGATGTTGACGCCGTCAAAGATGGAAAACTACCCTGCGTACAAATGTCACTGACAAAGTCAAGTCTGGGTAAATGGAAGGATGAGTTATGCAACAGAAAGAACCTAATTGTTTGTCAGAAGAAACAGTCGACTAATCGCGTGCTGTCAGACGATCTGAAAAACATTACCAAGGTGGTTGACCAACAGCAAGCTAAAATAGCTGAACAACTTCTCAAATTGAACCAGCAGAATTCTGTTATCACCAATCAACAGAATGCGCTGAACCAGGAAAATACCCGGATTACAAACTTGGAAAATATAATTAATCAATTGAGAAATAACCCAGTTCCAATTGGATTCATCTATGTACAATATGCGGGACAAGCAGAACCGCATAACCTATGGCCCAACACTCAATGGAATCACATATCACCTAATTATGCTGGCTTATTTTTCAGAGCAGAAGGTGGTGGATCAAGTAGTTTTGGTAGTGTTCAAGATCAACAAACACAGTCTTTTGAAGTGCAAGACGATAAATGTAAACAGGGATGTTATAATAATATTTTTCAAACGAGTGGAGTTAATTACAGACCAACCTTTAAAATTACTGAAAATTTTCTTGATCGAGGTATTTACACAGGTAATGACGAAGGGGCAGGTATAGGATTAAAATTCAAGCACAACTTGGAAGAGATCCGACCCCGTAATCATGCGATTCGTATTTGGATTAGAGTTAAATGATTTCGAGTTTTCATTCAATTCTTTAAATCAATGAATAAATAAAATGTTGGAAAATATTAAATAGATTTTGAACACTTCAACTCAATTGAAAGATAAACTATCACCTTTAGAATTCCTTAAGCGGTAATTGATGCTAGATAAGATTTAGTATAAAATGTAGAACATTTTTATTGGTATTATTCCGAAAGAGTTTTAAGAATGTTTGGAAAATTGTTCGTAGTTTTTGCAATTTTAATAAGTAAGGTTCAAGGTGATATTTGTTGTTCAAGGTGAGAGGGTACCGAGGCCTCGAGGTAAAAGAGAAGGGCGTCCAAGGTAATATTTTTTCGGTTGATAGTGGCAGGGGGTTGTCAGAACAAAAAATAGGGAGTTTTGGACTATCCCCCCACTTGACGATCACAGGAATTAAATTAATGAATTTTGTCTAATATTTCAAAACCTATTGATTTTTGTCTCTGAATAAAATTTTTAATATAAAGCCATTTGTTTTGGAAATTTTAAACCTGTTTTGAATAATAAAATATTTATTGAGATATTTATTTCTCAACAAATAGTTCTATAAATGAATTTAATTTCAAAGAATATTCCGGCAATTGATCCGAATAAGTGTTTACCACCAGAACTGACCATCGATTCAATTGATGACATTCTCTACAGAATTGGTTTTTCGTTGACTTCAGTCAAAGATTTATACGAAAGTGAGTAAAGAATTATAATATTTGACTTATTTATAGTAATAACTTGTTTTGGCAAAACTGACCTCGGTCTATATATTTCATAATATTTCAAAGTAAATAGTGACTAGCTACAGAGACTATGTGTGCACTTCTCAAATTTGATCTAGTACATTAATCTATTCTCATTTTTATTTATTGTTAAAACAATTTTCATCTAAATTTTAATTTATATCGTATTCTATTTATTCTAGGCAAAATAAATGTTTATTATTATTTTAAGCCGAGTTCAAAGAGCTTTTCGGCTCAGGGGCGGGGGTATTAAGGGGGTGTCCTAAGCTTTTTTGACTTTACAATACGGGACGGGTTGTGTATGGGGGAGGGGGTAAATACCTCAATATGTAAATGGCCTTGTGCATATCTGCTAAATAGATATGTAATCGTAGTGTCTATTAATGTTCGTTTCGAAATAAATTTGTTTTTGTTTTCAAGCCCAGAATATCCCTGAATCATTTAATTATATGAGTTTTCAACTTCATTGACAATAGTCTCCGAGGACATTCTTATATTTAGAATATCTTTCTTTGGTGAACATATCGTCCAAAAATTAACATCTCTCAGTTGATTTTTAATCATCATCAGGATAAATTACCTGGTTTATATTAATAAAATTAAGTTTTTCGTTGATAAGCAATAATTAATGAATATCTTGAATATCATTGAAAATTAATGAAAAACATGTTTTGATATTCAAAAATATTTTCAAAATAGAGTCCTTCAGACTTCGAAAAATATTTCAATTGATATCCAAGGATCAAAACAATGGTGAGTTCTCTATCAATGAGATGAGAGTCAATACAATTATAAAAATTGACAAAAACTTTGAGCCGAAGAAGTGTTTATCACCAGAACTGACCATCGATTCAATTGATGACATTCTTCAAAGAATTGGTTTGTCGTTGACTTCAATCAGAGATATATACGAAAGTAAGTTAAGAATTATATTCAAACCCACCTCGGTCACTACAATTCATAATATTTCAAACTAAATAGTCACAAGGTACATGTAATTTATGCGTGCACTTTTGAAAATTGATCTAGTAAATTAATCTATTCTATTCTCAAATTAATATTTGAATTAAATTCTTGTAAAACAATTTTCATGGAAAATATAATTTATATCAATATTTATTTATTCTAGGCTCAATAATTTTTTTTAAGTTGCAATTCAAACTATTACAAGTTCAAATCATATAAGTGAATTTTGACCAAGAACTATTTTCGAAGAATTCGCGATCACTTAATCGCAAATAAATCCGAAATAATATCGCGAAGAAAATAGAGATCAAAATGAGTTCAATTGATGTAAACAAAGTTCTACCTAGTTCATCAGTTATAGACTCCGTGGACAAGCATTTATTTCGAATCGGTTTGTGTCTTGATAATGAAAACTCATTTAAAAGAAGCAAGTTCAATAATCCTGGACTTTTATTCTTCATTTTCACAACAATATTAATTGAAAATAATTTAAATTTTCTATTTGTTGGCGATGACCATGGTCATCTTATGAACATGGTAATTTCAAATATTGCCTATTATTCTCGAGCGGGAAAGACAGTAAACCAGGTCATCAATTCCGCCATTTATTTGGTAATCAGCACTCATTTGCTGTATTACTATAACTACAGGAATGGTATAAAACCGACATTTCTTCGGGTATTCCAAATGATGTCGGGTTCGGTTCCACCCAACAGTCTGGGTCTCACCTCGGAAAAAGACATTTTTAAACTTGTCAAACGAACAAGGTTGTTATTTCAAGTAATCAGTATTGTAGCCAAAGTCAGCGGATTTGGGGGTTTCCTGTTTCTGATGATTTCATATTTCCTCAATTGCTCTTTGATTGAGACATTTATTTATGGCACTCCTAATGGTGTTTTGTACTTATTTTTTGCCAAACACACCCTGGAATTATTCAGCTATCAATTTGTATACTTCTATGTTCTCTGCATTTATATCAAGATGAAAGTGAATCAATTGAAGGACAGAATCCATTTATCGATAAAAACAAAAAACTTTTATTCATTGAAATCTATATTCAAATCAATGGACAGTATTTGTATTGAAGTCAATGAATATAACACTACTTTTTGGTCAAAATATTTGCTCAGTTTTTGGTACTCAATGGGTTCAATTGGTATTTATATATTGTTCATGATGGTTTTCAAACCAATGAACATTGGAATAAAGATGCTTTTTGGCCTGGGAATCATTTTTATCTTGGTTGAATTTTTCGCTGTCATTTACAGTGCCTCTTCAGTTAACCAACAAATTAATGATTTTCACAAAATTCTGTATAAATTTATATTAGTTTTCGATAAAAACAATTCCAATAATACAGCGATTTTTCATAAAACACGAATTTCTATCAAGGTAAAAATATTCTTATATATCTCAATTCACTTTCTCAATTGTGAATTTTTATTCTAACTAGTTCAATACTTTGCTGGAGCGAATTGCACTGAAATATCTTGGTTTTTCATGCTGGAAGTTATTTACAATAAATCAATTCAGGTGTTATGAGGTAGGTCATCTGCGAATGTTTGGAAAATTCAAAAATTCTAACTTGTTGAATCTCAATTTCATAGATAATATCTCTTCTATTTTTACTGTTGTTAAAGTCAATTGAAATTTCCCACAAAAATTAAGCCATCGCAATTAACTTGGTCACGAGGCTCTTTGTTTTAAAAATAATTATCTTTAAAATTAACAAGATAGTTCAGTAAAAAAAAAAAAAATTAATTTGAGTTGATTTTTGTGACAAATAAACGGCACATTGGGCAGGTCCAAAAGTAAAACATTCTAGGTCAAATTCAAATAAAAGAATACGTAATAAATATAAAGTTACAGCTTGTCAATTTAATTATTAAATTATTATAGAATTAAAAATTACTTTTCCCCATCATTTGATTTATAAAATTAACTAGTTCATTTAAATAAAAACACTGAAATTTTTTTAATAAAAGGTTTAAATTTAAAAAAAAAAAGATTCTATGTCAATTTGTATTTGATGACGAAACTTTCCCAATGTTATCTAAATTAACTTGTTTATTCATAACAAAACTAGCAAACAAATAAAACTTTACAGTTCGTAATTGAAAGTAAAATGTCCTAGTAAAGTTGAATTCAATACATTATGTGATCCAGTAGAAATATAAAATTTTGAGAATTAATTTAATGAAATCTTTATTGTAACTCAAAAATAGCATGGTGAAATAATAAAAATCACTCTTAGTCTTCTAACTAAACTTGTTTCTGATTTACTGGAAATTTTACGAAATCTATTCCGGGTTCAAAAATCCATTTTTGATTAAATCTATTTTAATAACAAAGTTTAGTAAACAATATTACATACAATTCTCAAAATGTCAACAAGGTAACAGGTGCAACAAACCGGTATTACTTATCAATTATAGAATTCGATTATCTTGTTATTTGTTTTCGAAACTTATCAATGTTTTCTTGTGATTTAAATCCGGTTACTTTTTCACATAAAAGCTCGGAGAAACTTAAGCTAGATCATTAGTTGATATACCAAGTTAACTACAGAATTAATTCTTGCAATTTTGCTCAAAGATGTATAAGTTTCTTATTTTGCTCTTGGCATTTGATGCCATTTACTGCTGTATACAATACGGGCAAAAATGTTCTTCAAATGACCAGTGTTGTTCCAAAAAATGCAAGACTAACGTCGGTGGAGTTTACCCACACACTGTCCAATATGGCCCCTTCTGTGTGGGTCAACCCATCAACCATAATTATCTTGATAACTCGTTTGGCTGCCTAAAAATTGACCAAGATTGTAAATTGGATGGAGACTGCTGTTCGAAAGTCTGTTCTAGGTCAAAACCTGATGATACTGTGGGGTATTGTGCTTCGAAAGGTATTAAATTCATTTACTAACTGAACATGGTAAAATTGTCATTATGAATTAAATGTAATACCATGGTGAAAAAGAGCAGGAAATTTTCAAAATCCAAGCTAAATTACAAAATATTTTTTAATTCAACTAGATAAAATCGACATTTCATTCAGTATATTCAGCGAGGCATTCACCTGGAACGGTTACCCGAAACCTAGCAAGGACCAACACAAGGCTTTCCTCAAATGGACGAACTCTAATGCAGGCATTTATGACAAGAAAGAATTGGCGCTATTCTTGGCTGAAGTTTTATATTTTTCCAATGGTTTAAAAGTGAGCTAGATCATTCAATGAAAAACACCCATTATTTACATGAATTCCATGCTTAAAAGTGTAAATTCTAGGTTAAAAAGGACCCAAAATGCGCTCAAACTAACTGTACTGATGAATACCACACTGGAAAAGAAGCACCAGGCAAATACTACTACGGACGTGGTTATTTAAATATGACCTGGCTATCTAACTACACGGCGTGCTCTGAAGCTCTCTATAACGACGACCGGTTGGTAAAGAACCCGGAACTGGTGTCTGATACAGAGGAGGGTGCTTTTGGTTCGGCGTTCTGGTATTGGAAGAGAAATGTTCATGATGACCCTGCAGTAATCAAGGAAAAAATTGATCGGTTGAAGTGTAATCTTGCTTCAAAGAAGACCATTGCAGAGACCAGGAAGAGATTTTATTTATATTTGAATGTTGTCAGGGCATTTAGAATTGTAGCAAAAGAACTTGGCACTTATGGTTGTCCTGAAACAGACATTTAATTAATCGAATGTTCAATTTGTCTTGATCATTTTATCTGGGACTTTAATTCAATGATTTTGTTGATAAATTTAATAGATTACCAAGGTCATTCAAAGGAAGCTTTTTATTCTACTACAACTAAAAATATATTCTTGATAACAGTGATGCCCAAGCTCAATTGGTCGGCTGCTGTTAAAACAGAAACAAGCCACCCTGTCACCGCTTCAATGACTTGGTGAATTTAATTTAAAGTAGAAAACTAAAAAAGGGTCTGGTACCGTCCTTCCAATATTTTAACAAGGCAATTTCTTTTTGAAGTTAATTGCTCAGGATAATTTGAAAGTTACAGTTTGTGTAAAATTTTAAATCTTTGTAAAAATAACAATTGATTGGTATCAACAAATATTGTTATCAAAACAATTGATTCCAATATTTTAGCAAGTTCAATTTGCTGATTCAAAAAATGTTAAAATGAAAATTAACAAGATGGTTTAGTTAAAAATAAAAAAATAAAGATCCAATTGATAATTAACTAGGGGTTTACGGCTGTGCCCACAAATAAAGCATTCTAGGTTAAATTCAAATATAAGATATATATAAATTTACAGCTTTTCAATTGAATTAATCAATTATTTAAAGATTGAAAATTTATTTTAGCCATTATTTGATTTATAAAATTACCTAGTTCAATTAAAGGTTTAAATGTATGAAATATCTAGGTTCATTTGAAACGGATAGAGAATTTATGAGAATTAATTTAACATGATTAATTATTCAATGACTTCTGTTCTATTCAATCAATATAAGAGAACAGGTCAATAATAAATATCCAGATAAAATAATAATCTAATCACATGATTAAAATTTTATGTTTAATTTGGATTTTCTATTATTTCGAAATAATTATTGTACCAGTTCATTTTAATATGAATAATTGATTAATTACAATTTTCAAATAAAATGCTAGACAGTACTAACATATTTATTATAGATTTTTTGCAAGTACAGTTCTTTTATGGAGATGATGGCAGAAACAAATAGCAAGTACAGTTTGACACTCAATCACTATTATTGATACCGATTTGACATTTAGATTGAAAACAGACTCAATGATAGAATAGATGACTTAATTTCTCCACGATCATTTGGAATATAATCGTTTAAACACTCTAGGTGTAGTAATTAAATACTCTGGGAAATTACATTTAACATCATTTTCAAGCCTGGGTGAGAATATTCACAAAATTACTTTTACGTCTATCAAGGAGTAGAGGAAGAGTTGTATTTGTGAGTGATTTTCAATTTTATCAACTGATTAAAGTGGTTAATATTTGATAATTAAATTCAAAATTATTTCAAAATGGTCTTGATAATTTGTTCTCATAGCTTTATGAGATATATTGGTGTTATAGTTATGCTTGGTTGTTTTTTGTGTCAATTTTATGATTTGACTCACGACTATCTCCAATATAAGACACGCATTGAATTCAGTCTCAAACCCATCAACAATACAATTCCTTCGATCACCGTTTGCATAAATGATCCTGATCATGATTATCAGCAATATTGCTATTTAGGAGAAAACCCTATATTTTGCCATTTATTAGAGACATATGTTTACCTCAGTTATAAAAGCAACTCATTTTGCCTTACTTATTTTAATGAGCAAACAAATCTCAGCCAATTTAATGGGCGTTTGTATATGACTTTCTATGTTGATGTTGAGAATGTAGATTTATTTTATCACCCTGCTCATACATTTTCAAAATTTGATGGGAAAAAATTTCAGAGAAGCAAACGGAGTTCTAGTATAGAAGGGAAATTGACCAGGACAATCATCAAACATCTGCCTTTTCCTTATGGGACAGAGTGTAGGGATTATTCGTGGAATGCTTTGAACGGAATTCGACCCAAATCTCAATCGGACTGTAAGTTTGAACTCATGAGTCGAGAGGAACGCCGTATTTGTGGACATAATTACTATTGGAGTCAAACGAAGATAAAAATTGTTGGAAATACTTATTTGGAAATTCCCAGGATTATGAATAACTGCACGATTACACCAGACTATAAATTTCTTGATAGAATTTGCAAAAAAGATTGCATTCAAATAGAATATTACGAGTATTTCAAAGAATCAATAGAAAATTTAATACATATAGTGTTATATGAACAATCACCTTCTATCAATTATTACGAATATTCACCGAAAATGGAACTTGTTGAATATTTATCAACTATTGGCGGCTCAATTTCAATGTTTTTGGGTTTAAGCATTTTGTCATTATTAACCATAATGCTTGATAATTCACCTGGATACTTTTATTTGTTATTCAGGATAAAACCAAATAAATTCATCTCAGCAAGTTTAATATTTTTTGAGCTTGCTAAATCATTCATAAAATTATTATGCTTTATATTAATGGTTTTACAGTTGCAAATAATTACAAAAAATTATCTTGGTTGGCCTAAAGTTATTGATATATCATTTAACGACATAATAAAATTTCCAAGTATTTCAATTGATTTGATTTTTAATAACCAAGCTGATTTACAAACTTGTCTTGAAAAAGTTATTTGCAAGATTGAATTTGACGAGATCACCGCACCTTGCGAAAAGCCCCTCACTTTCTATACTCACGACAAGTTTATGAGTTATCAGGATTTTTACATGCTTAAATTTATTTATTTCGACGATAAGCAAGAAAGATTATTCCAACATTTCAAGAATAATAAAATTAAGAAAGTTCATTTAGAATTCATCAATAATAATCAATTTATATTATTCCAAATACGAAATTACCTATTTGATTTCTTCGAACACCATAAAGATAACGTGCATGATTTTGTTTTAAACTTGGAGAAAACAAATAACTTTATCATAAAATCAGTTAATAATTATCGTCGACTAGAGTTAGAAAATGGCGACAAATGCGAGAACAGGAGAACTGATATCTTCGCCGACAATACATATAATGTTTTGTTTAGCGATTGTTTACAAACATTTTCGAATCGAACCTTTGGTTGTTTTCCACAAATTTTTCACGTTTCTGTTTTAAACTACAGTGAGCAAGGTACTTATCAACTGAAATATGAGTTGTGTTCCAATGATATTTTCAAAAACTGGGAGGACTTTAATAGTTTTGTAAAAAACCTTTACCCATATTGTATGAAACAACTAAAGAACATGATGAATTGTGATTTTCTAACAACTGAACTGGCTAAAACTACTATTGAACGCAAAGTTGCGATAAAAAATAACACAGAGATAACTCAATTGAATATTTTCCCGTCTTTCGACCATATGACCCAGTTCAATGAAAAGTACAAAATTAGTTTCAATGACCTCTGCTATGATATCGGGGGAACAGTTGGAATGTGGTTCGGGTGGTCTGCCGTTTCATTTTACACCATTTTTATTGAAGTTATCAATGCCTTCATTTATCGTAAACTATTATTCACCAAGATGAAAACTCATATTAAATTATTATTTAGGTTTTTCTTTAAAATTGTAATTAAACTCTTTTATATACTTTTGTTTCTCATCTATAACAGTGTTAAATACACCAAGATATTGTCAAAACAAATTATGTATATCTATTATAAGATAAAATTAAGATTTCAGCGAGCAAATTAACATCACTATATTCTAATGATAATTTCAACATTAAAATGTAAAGGTCATTTTAGAAACAATAACCAATTGTAAAATGATGTGAAAATGGCTATTTTCGGGCTCATTCCGGTTCAATAAATCTTTGTAAAAAACAATTAATTCAAAGATTTTAACAAGTTGAATTTTATTCAAATTAAAAAATTATCACTAAATAAAAATTTACAAATTATAAAAATGGCGAAAACTTTTCAAATTTACTTATTCCAGAAATGTTACTATTAAAATTAACAAGATAATTTTGTAAAATAAAATAAAAAATGAAGTCTATTATGCGATAGATGTAAATAATCCAAGCTGGGGGAATTTCCAAAAATAATATATTCCAGGTCATATACTAATATAAGAATAGCATATAATCAGGGGTCCGCAAGGGGAGGGGGCCTTTTTATTTGGCCCCCCCTAAGGTCAAAAAGTGTGATTTGGCCCCCCCTAGGATCGAAGGAAAAATTGGG
>JAQGBD010002145.1:0-11337 GCA_034698165.1 Punctoribates punctum
TCCCATAGGAAATACATAGTGAATAAAAGTGAATAATATGCATACTTTCAACATGCATAATTTTGGGTATTGGAATGCTCCTCTGAGCCCAAACACAGGCACTGGAGTTGGAGTTGGAGTCTGTTTCAGTGATTGTCTGCAACCACTCAAACAGTGTTTGATTTCAAGGATAGCCATTCAGTTGATTATCATTCAATTTATTGAATTCAAAGGAAATATTTGACACAAAATTTTTATTTTAATGCGATTAGAAAAATGTGAGATTTAAATGAGATATATGTTTACCGAGTTATCAATTCTATTATATAACTATTTTATTCACAAATTTCTCTGAGAAGTGGAGTCATATACTCTCTGTACGGTCTCTCGACTTCTCTTTGAAGAGACACTCCTTTGTGGAGTATTTCCAAAGCTATCATTATTTTGGAACAATTTTCATCCGATTCACAAACTGACCGAAACTTTTGTATTAAATATCTTTGGAGTAAATATAAATACATTTGTTGTTTAAGTCTGTAATTTAGAGAAAATTTATTAAAATCTAATCAAATTATTGGCTAAAATTTACTTGATCAATTCTCTGTGGTTTAGGTTCGGTCGGTTTGGGTTGAAGAGAGTGACAGCAGAGATCTGTTTTATTAGATTATTCAGTTGTTTGAAATAAGAGAAAATAAAATTCATGAATATACCAAATTGCGCATGGTAGGGTCAAATATCCACTCCATAGATAGGTTTTGGCAAAAACTACGGAAGTACTGGTAGGCCTCAGCATGTTCATTTTTTAGTAAATTCATAGAAAAGCGAAGACAATGACCATCGTACTAAAAATCAAAAGAAAATTTATAATTTTGATAATATTTAAATAAAATTCATGTAATATTTCATACAAGGTGCATTATACTAATTTCTTTATCGAAGTCGAAGAGGGACATATTTTGCCAGCATGCCGCTTCTAAATAACCGTATTTGACTAAAGCCAACTGATCCTCATCGCAAACCTCTTGGAAAGTACTGATCCCTTTACAGAAGTCAACGAATTGTCTAGCACAGTTATCAAAATGAATGATTATTTGTCGGTCTGTATAATACTCTTTCAAAGACGAGAACTCAGTTATCTTTTTTATCGATGGAATGACCAAAAACTGCAAACATTTTGTGGCGATCGACAGCTCTTCGATTCGTTTCAATTCAATATCATTGAAATCTTTGTTATAAGTGGCGACGGGTCTGACCACAGGAACTATTGACAGGTTTTGGGTTTTTACAGAATTTTCCAAATCCGGTTCACCGCTTGTTTTGCAGCTGTTTATGAATTCTTCGATTTCAATGATCTCTTTACTCATTTCTTCATCACTTAAATAACAATTTTCAAGCGTTGAGTCAAAGTCTGTCTCAAAATTTGTCGATTCAACAGATGAGGTGAGGGTTGAATCAATGGAACTGCTGGTACTGTACGTCCGGTCTCTTCCATTATCCGTATTCTCCGAACAGTTTTTGTGATATAACTTTTCATTATTTTTCAAAATTAGTTCCTAATTGAAAATAATTTAGAATGATCATGCTTATTTAATGAGAAAGTATAACTTTTTTCATTCCAGTGGCCAAACAACTATTGAGGCGACACTTTTTGCAAGATTTTCTATTTTGGATATTTATAATACATTTTTCATTTGTAGTGCACTTCAGAACCTTTTGAAATATTTATTAAATAATTGAAAAATAAATTAAATTATAAAAAGTTTTTATACATTAGTTTTAAATGCATTCCTTCTGAAGAAGGCTTTACATGATTCACATGTAATGGCTCCGAAATTTCTTCCTGCAAGGTAATTTGTTAAAATAATAATAGCAAGATAAATTAATACTGAAAATGTCATTATTACAAAAATCTATTACCGATTGCAACGTCTCCACAAACGCCACACTTTTTCCTATCTATCGTTTTGTGGTTTTTATTTACTTTTCTATTCATATTGTTTTAGGCTTAAAATCAATGATTAAACTCTACTAACTTTGCTTTGAAAATATGAAATCAATATTTTCAAAGTTGTTGTGAATTGTCAGGTGATGTAAGGAACGGCTAAATATACTAATCGTTTGTTCTGAGCCCAACCACAGGCACTGCAACCACTCAAACAAATTGTTTGATTTCAAGGATAGCCATTCAGTTGATTATCACTCAATTCTTGTTATTTGTTATCCAATGATTAGATTAACACCAATAAAATCATTGGAAAAGTTAACTCTCACTTGTAATTGATGATACTTTACACTTTGTCAGCCATTATAACTATTTTTTGCTTGGTAATCATATTTTTAATCAAACAGAAAAATCACATTAAATATTCAGTTTATGTCTTGAAAATTAAAAAATATAAACGATTAGAGTTTAGTGACTAAGCTTTCAAAACAGGAAAATCAAATGAAATACTTATTAATTTTTTCAATTTTTCTACCAAAAAGTATTCTAGCTAGATGTTTAGTGATTTAAAAAATTATTAATGATCTCCGCCCTAACTGTGATTTGTTTTTATCAATAACAGTGACAAATATTATGTTTTAAATCAAATTAATAATCAATAATTATATGATAACTATTCTGTTGAATGTTATCAGAGTTGCGGCAAATCTTTTTAAGACGAGTTCTTGTTTTTCTCAAAATAAACACTTAAAAGGCTTAGTATTGAGTTCAATCATTTTCAGATATAAATAACTTATTAATTAATGATTTATTGATTGACTCCAAGAACTAATTGATAACTGAAATGTCATTCAGTTTGACATTTGTTTGATTCACATTCAATGTTAAAATGAATTACGAAATGACTTCATTTTTAAAGAAGTGGACTCAAGTGATGGGAATTTTTTCAACTAGTCTTTGGTTTTGAGATAATTTCTTTAAAACAATAGATTCTAACGAAATAGTTTTATCTTGCTTATTGAGTGATTCACATCTCTTGATAGTTGACTTAATAACCTATTAATTTTGACTCATAACTAATAAGTCTAATAATTAGACTCTTATTAAGTGAGAAATATTTTCGATAGTTTGTTGAGATAAAGTTGAATGTCAAGGCAAATCCAGATAAAGTAATTGTGCAGAACTATTATTACAACTAGAGATCAAATTGAAACTAGGCCATCAAATTAGCTGATAAGTTATAACCTTCAAACTATTGTGTCTCCAAATCAAGGAGAGTCAGAATTTTTATTCATCATGAATTCTGTGAGAACACTCCTCCCGTTTAGGCCCATTCCCTGTTTATTAGTTAAATTACTAAATCACAATAATTTTACTAAAAGTTGAATTAAAACTTAACCATAGGAAAGGCTCATCGGAGAGGGAACTTTTCGCTCTTAAATTAAGGTAGTTTTGAAGATCGTCGAAAAATTGATTAACCAGGATACATAACATACTCAGTTAACAGTTCTAACTAACTTATCCTTCTTCAGGTAGAGTTGGATTTTGTCCTTGGCAAAATTTTGAATTTTCAAATTCAATTCATAAAATGCCTTGCCCATGTTTTCCTGGTAACTTATATTTGATTTTAACTCATTTAAGTAAATCACGTGACAAATCATTTCCATATTTGACGAAAAAGTGGAAATAAAAATAGCATGGTCAAAAAAAGTCAGATATGAATTACATAATTCTTTGAATTTATTGCTTAGAATTTGATTAAAATTAATATAATTTTAATTATAAGTTACAGAATATATGAATATTTGATAAACAAGGCAATTAAATGTTGGCGTGTAATCTAATGAAAATGATAATCAATATGAACATGCTCATATGTAGGTGTGATTCAATTTTAAAGACTTTAGAAGTTGTACTTTTGTATGAGAAGAGCATTAATTTAAATGAAAAGGTTTGAGGTATGATTTGATTAGAGGTTAACCCTATGCCTACATATCCAGAATTTCTCTAACGAGAGGTCCGAAGAACTCCGGGTTCTTTTCTCTTCTCATCTTTGCGTGAAGTTTATGCAAAACATCCAAATCATGTAAAGTATTCAAAAGTCTGAGAAATTTTTCTTTCGATTCGCATTCCGACCGATATTTCTGAAGTAAATAGCGTTGAAGTAAATACATATATATTTGTTGCTGAAGTCTAACCACAAATCAATTAATTAGAAAACATTTAAACCTTTTGGAATGAAATATTTACTTGATCATATCTTTGTTAATTAACTTGGGACGGTCCGGGTTAAAAAGTACGACAGCTGTCATCTTAATAAAGATAATTAAGACATAAGAAAGAAGTCTAATTAATATTGATTTTGATTGATATGAATTACCAAGTCCATTATCATGATGTCTGAGTCCCATTCTTTACCCATTTTGTTCAAGTAGTGGCTATATGTGTCATGCATTACAGAGCACCCGTCGTTTTTGAACATTTCCAGACTCACTAAAATTGATTGATTGTCATTCTGTGTAAAGACATTTAATTTTAGTCTCAGTATTCAAAGTCTGAATAATAGAAAGACTGACCAAAACAAAAGTCCAGAATTTGGTATCGAAATTGTAGTTCAGGACTGACCGCAAACAGAATACCTCAGTAGAGCTATACTTGAGAAGAGAGATTTGGTCGTTTTCGCACAGATTGTTGAATGCACTCAAACTCTTGGAAACGGTGACCAAATTGGTTATATCCCTTTCAAACTTTTGAGACATATAACCACAGACTGCGTTCGGATTATTCACGTCATTCACAACTTGCAAATTGTCGGGACTTTTCATAATATTCATTGCATTAAACAATTCTATCAGTCGATTGATCTCCAATTCATTGAATGAGTCTGTATTTGAAGGCATGGGTCGGGCGATAGGGAGGACAGCGAACTCCAATTCCACAGCTTTTTGGTAGACGTCATCCGAAATATCATCGCTTTTGTTGTTTTCCTCCAAATCGATATATTTTTCAATATTCATAATATTTGTGATGATTTCCTCATCGCTTATATTATTGATATACAAATCAACGGAATCTAAGTCTTGTGCCTCCGATGGTGTGTCAGATGTTGTCTCTGATAAGGATCCGTTCGTTGACTCACTGACGGCCGAACTTTGAATACTTTGAACGCTTGTCTTCCGGACCTGTTTTTTCTCCTCAATCTTCTTACGTCTGATTTGTTTCTGTTCTTCACTTAATATCCATTCCTAAAGATATTTAATATAAAGTTTAAAATAAATTAGAAAACAAAATGTGAAGTTAACTTGTTTCATTCCGATTTCGAAGCACTTCCTGAGCCGACACTTCCTACAGAACTTTCTGGTGATGGCATCGATTTTGCATTTGTTATCAAAATAACATTTGTAGACCTGTTTTGTGAATTCATTTAAATAATTGTTTCATTAATTTCACTAAAAATATTTACATTCATTTTGGATGCGTTTCGCCTGAAGAAGGCTTTGCATGACTCACAAGAGACGGCACCGAAATTCTTTGCTAAAAAATAGAATGAGCATGGTCACATAATTGATTATTTTAGTTATTCACGTAAAACAGTAATCAATAATTACCAATCGCTTTATCCCCACAAACGCCACAAATTTTGCTGAACTCCGTGTCTGACATTTTCACCAAACTTTCAGTTTTGTGATAAATTTTATTAATTTTGTATTCAATCAAAAAGTGGACACAATTTCAAACTTTTGTGTGAAATAAAAATATTATTCAAATTATATGAACAGACAATTGGTTGTCGTCTAATACACTGACAAACAATTGAATAAATAAATTGTGAATTCAATTCAAGGCTAAAACTTTCTCTCTTTATATTTTGGTTAATAACTGGGTAAACATTAAATTTTGATTCATCCACACAATAACTCACTGTTTTATTATTATTATTATTTAAAACAACTTAATTGACAAACAGTTTTGTGAATGAATTCAATCAATAATTTTAAAAATTGAAGAAAAATTTCAAAAATTGCTTATCATTTGTGATGCAATGAAAGAGAAATACTAATGATTCTAATGTTTATTATTGTGAATAGAGTGACACTGAGCAGAATCGCAAAACTTGTTAAACTTGATTGCAATTTGCAAGAATATCTTATATATAGATTACTGTTAGAGTAAAAAAGCCTATCGAAGGACGTCTTTGGTATCTCTGATAAGTTATCAGTTGAATAAAAAACCGAATTATAATTTATTGTTAATTCTTGTTTGAGTGGCTCTCAATCATAGGCTCTTTGTTAATGATAGTGACCCTTACCACTGAATTTCGCAGTCCTGTCCTTCAGCCATAAGTACTAATTATTGTCCAAAAATTCATTAAATGTAATTATTTTTCAATTATATCAAAACAAAACGAGAAAATATTTTATTTATCGAATTATATATTTAGAGAAAACATTTAATTGCTTAGAATTTCTCTGACGATAGGACTGTAGTATTGCTGGTAATCATCAAAAAAGCACTTTTTCTCCAATTCACCCAAAATACGGGCACTTATCAGTGTATTTAGTAGTTTCATAGACTTCGACTCAGATTCAGATTTATTCCGATATTTGAAAGTTAGATATCTTTGAAGTAAATACAGATAAAAGTGTTGTTGAACTCTGGGTCCCATCCGAGCAAATAAATATGGGTTTAGAGGAATATCGTAGTTATTTTCTCATTGAATAAATACCTCACAAATTCCCTGTCGATAAGGTTGGGTCGGTTGGGGTTAAAGAGTGCCATTGCTGTCAACTAAAGACAAATTTAATAAGAAAGGCGTCAAAAATCAACGACTGGTTTACCAAATCCAGAATAACGGCATCAGAATTGTATTCCTTGAATAAATCGTTCCAATAATTCCTATAAGTGATATACAATTCAGTTTTAACAGCTTTGAGCAAGTCCATTTTCATCACAATTGCCGTATTTGTATCGTCATTCTGAATAAGATCAAAAACAATTAATTAGCTAGGTATATTTAAAAGTTAAAAAGTTACCATAGGAAATAACCAAGACTCATCTTTCAAGTCATAACAAAGCGTTGCCCGTAGAGCTACAATATCTACACAGCCATATTTGACCAAGGCTATCCTGTCATTCTCGCAAATCTCATCGAAAACATTTAAGTTTTTGATTGAATTAATTAAATTTTTAATTTCTCTTTCATAGAAATAGTTATTAAATTTAGGCATTTCCCAGACATTCCTCACTTTTACTATTTCATAGTTTTTCACTAAATAATTGACAATTGGTTTGAAGGCCTGAATCACTTCCATTAGTTTGAATTCTTCGACTTCAGTGTATTTGATATCAAAATGATTGACGGGTCGGTTGATTGCCAGACCTTTTGACACGAAATCAATCGTTGGTTTATATAATTGAACTGAGTTTTGAATCGTTTCATTTATGATAATAAAGTCTTCAATTTCAGAAATTTCCGAATCACTCAAAGAGTTATCGATAGTGTGCTCTGAATAATAACCGGAATCGGAATCAATTGTTATCTCATTTCCTTCAAACTCTTTCTTTTCTTCATCCAAATGATTAATATTTTCAGAAGAATTTACAGAAAGTATGTCAGAGGACTCGGAAAGCACTGAATTTATATCAAACAACGACTCATTTTCTGCAGAGTTGTCCTCCAATTTGTTTTTCATTTTTCTTTTCTCTTCGATTAGACTTCTTCTCAAATCCTTTTCGATATCATTTAGGATGAGCTCCTTTTTTGAACAAAATTAGAATACAATGGGAAACTACTCCAAGTGAATACCTTTCTCATTCCAACGGCAAAACATTTATCTAATCGACACTTTCGACACCTTTTTCTTGTGGTTATATTGATTTGACAAATGCCTCCACTTTTGCATTTGAATATCTGATCCAAAGAATTGGTTTATTTAAAACCATTTTCCAATTTTAAACAAACCTTATTCTTGACGGCATTCCTCCTGAAGAATGGTTTACACGATTTACACGAAAGAGCGCCAAAATTCTTGGCTTAAATCAATTGAATTATCAATGAATTAATAAAACAAATTATTACTGAAGTCTGGCCAATGGCTTACCTATCGCTATATCCCCACAAACGGCACATATTTTAGTTTGCTTTTTGTGTTTCATTATTTGCAAACTTTTCTATTTGTCATAAATAATAAGCAATTATAAAAAATATTTGTGTAAATAATTATAACAGAAAATGATTGAAGTAATTGAATTGAATTGCGATAAGTGGTAACCAATGGATGTTCACTAAAATTGACGAACTCTTCGCTGTTTATCAAAATTAATAAAAGTATAATTTGAAGGCCGTTCCTCAATGATGAAAAACAGTTGTGCTGTCTTATTATACAATCGAAATTATCACATCATAAGAGACATAATTTCTTATATTTTAGTCTTATTTTTATTTTTGAAAATAATTTTAAAAAAGTTAATCTCAGAAATTATTTATTAAATAATCAAAAGTCAGACAAATAGTGATATAAATCGCTATAAATCACAAACTTCCTTAATAAGAGGCCCATAATGTTCCTGATGATTTTCGATGAGGTATTTTTTCTCCAATTCTCCCAAAATATGAGCATTTATCAGAGTATTGAGAAGTTTCATAGATTTGAATTCAGACTCGGATTTTGTCTTATATTTGAATGTTAGGTATCGTCGAAGTAAATGGAGATAAAAGTGTTGCTCCGCTCTGTTCTCCAAACAAATCAAAAATATATCTTTTATTTGAATTTGTTTTGCAAGTTGTTTACCATTACCTGACTAATTCACTGTTCATTAGATTGGGTCGGTTTGGGTTAAACAACGCGATCGCTGTTAACTAAATATTTAATTCATTAATTAGTTGTAATTTAATCAGTTTTTCAAATTATGAAAAATTACCAAGTCAAGAATTGTGATATCAGACTCACATTCTTTGATAATTTCATTCAAGCAATTCTTGTAAGTGACATAAGCGTCGCTTTTCATTGTCTGTAAAACATCGAGTTTCAAAGAATATGACCTGTCTTCGTCCTGTATCAGGTTATCCAGTTATTCATTATATTTTGTAGAATTTATGTATAATATTGGAAAGTTTATATTACCATGGCAAGTGTCCAAAATTGATGCTTCATATTATAACAAAGAATTGATGTGCGCAAGATTAAAATATCAAAACAGCTATATTTAACCAGGGCTATTCTATCATTTTCACATATCTCCTGAAATACATACATATTCCTTGCTGATTTTATCAAGTTACCTATTTCTCTTTCATAGAAAATATTGTTGGGGCTTGGCAATTCCCCTAAATCTTTAACATGGACGATTTCTCTCTTTGAGTTTTTCACATCAAGTATTGGTTTGAAGACTCGGAAGAGTTCCAGGAATTTGTTTTCTTCTAATTCCGTGTGTTTTATGTTATAATGATTAAGGGGTCGACAGATTGTAAGATTGTTAGCAATCAAATCAATGGCTGTTTTATATGAATCTGTGGATCGCCTCAGTATCTCATTAATGGTGAGAAAGGTCTCCATTTCAGAGATTTGATCCTCATTCAGATTGTTGTCAATACTTAAGTCTGAAATCGATAGTTGTGAAGAACAGCCCGAATATAATACTAATGCCAACTCGTTTTTGTCGACCCTTTCCTCCTCATTATTCGATATAATAGTTTCGGTTTCGGACTCAAAACTTATTTCATTTACAAAATATTGTGATTCCTTCTCCATGGAGTCCATCAGTTTAGGTATTATTTGGACACTTCCTCCTCTTCTAAGACTTCTTCTAAAATGCTTTTCCACGTCGTCTAAAATCAGACTCTTATAAGAAAATAAGAAAAAGTTAAGTATATCTCACATTAAAACCAAAATCTAAACCTTTTTCATTCCAACGGCAAAACACTTATCTAAACGGCATTTACGACACTTCCTTCTGGTTTTCATATTGACCTCACATTTGCCCAAATAATCGCATTTCAATAACTGTTTCAATACTTTATTAAAAATGAGTTAAGACTTCTGTTCATACCTCAGATTTGTTGGCATTTCTTCTGAAGAAGGGTTTACATGATTTACACGAAAGGGCACCAAAATTCCTGGCTAAAATTAATCAACAAATGAGAGGTGTCCAGGTAAATCTATTGAAAGGTTATTACCATAAGCCGTATCCCCACAAACTGTACATATCTTTACTATATTTTTGTCTTTCATTGTTTGCCAAATGTTTCACAAAATAACAAATAATTTGTAATAAAATAAAGAAATGTTTTATCAAATTATTTAATGGGATTAGTATTAATCAATTGAGCAATAAAGCAATGAGCAAGATGGAATTGTGCCAACCAATATTGATCGAATAAAAATAGACAATCCATGTTTGGAAAGTGTCGTTTCCACATTGATTAACCTTGCGCATATCTCAGTTTTTAGTCCCATGATGTTTATCATTCACATGTTTTTGATAATAATTCAATTTGACCGGAGTTTAAATGTAAAAATCAACTTTATTTCATCACCCATTCAATGTGTTCGATATTTTGCCAAGTAATATTTTATATTGATACTTTGACAGTATACAGGTCATTTTGAAGAACAGAATATTTTACATAAAATTATTTGTAAGGTTTCATTATTATATTACAACTTATAATTGATCTTGTTGTGGAAAAATAAACTTTATAAATCCAAGACCTCTTTGACGAGTGGACCAAAATGTTCCTGATATCCCTCAATGAAATACTTTCTCTCCATTTGACTCAGAATATGAGCGTTGATAAGAGTATTGAGAAGTTTCGCCAATTTATTCTCAGATTCAGAATTCGTCACATATTTGAAAGTCACATATCTTTGGAGTAAATGGAGATAAACCTGTTGTTGAACTCTATTCTCAATTAAACGAAATTCTGGTTATTAATTGTTTTTTGATTAATGAGAAACTGTTTACTTCACTAAATCCTTATTATTGGGTCGGTTTGGGTTAAAGAGTGCGATAACTGTTAACTGAAATTATTTGAACAAAAAATTAATATATTTATCGATTATAACGAAATAAATACCAAATCAATAATAATGGGATCGGATTCGCATTCATTTATTATGTAATTCAAATAATTCTTGTAATTCACATAAACATCGCATTTCAATGTCTTAAGTAAAGCCAATTTCATGATGAATGCACGCTCTTGGTCCTGACAAAAGAACATTAATTTGAGCAAGTTATTGAGTATTGTCTCACCATTTCGATAAACCAAAATTCATTTTTTGAATCAAAGCATTGGCGGTGACTCCGATAACATGTTTTGCATGAATTGCATGAATTGCATGAATCGCATGAATCGCATGAATCTTACTTTTTTAACACTACAAATTTCGAATTCGAGACAATTTTTTTTAATC
>JAQGBD010002146.1:0-11334 GCA_034698165.1 Punctoribates punctum
CACTTATCATTGAATGTCTTAGTATTTGTGGTTAAGTCTGAAATAGTTTTCAATTACAAACATTTTTCTAAATATAAAAAGTGTTTAACCGATGAGGAAATAAATGGCGGCAATGATAACCACAATGGAAATTATGATCACAAACGCCAATGCTATGAGAAATACTTTAATCTTATCCATCAAATTGTCATTAAATGAAAAACTGTTTTCAATAGATTATAATTTTTTCCGTTAATTCAGTTATTGTTTTAAAACTAATTTCAAAATGTTTTTAATTTTTCTTTTAATTAAAAAATTTTATCCAAGAATTGACTTTCATTTTCACAAAAAATTGGTTTAAAATAGTTATCGGAATCAAAAATACATTTGAGTCGAGATTTAACTCCTGAAGAATGGGTAATATAATTCTCAGAGGGCTTACACTTCCGGTGGAGACCAAAGCCACCGACGAACAGCTGGCGGTGACTCTGCGAGTACTCAATTGGTTGGCATTCGGGGTAATTGTCATCAGTTTCCTGATTGATATGTATCGTTACGGAAGCCTTTTGTCGGTTTGTTTACTCCCAAGCCTTGGGGAATTTGTTCACAAATATTTCCTGGGTCATATAGACAATATGGAGCCGATCACAGACTTCGTCCACATCTTCGGACTCCTGGCGGTTGCCATTTCATCCCGATGGTTGTTCTTGCCATTCCTCCTTGTCTTCAGCGCATATCATCTTTTTATATATCACTGGAATCCCAAGTTTATATCTATTGACCAGGATATTCCTGAGGAACCGCTGGAACAGTTTGTTGGCCGTTTGTACTGGTGTTTCAATGATGCAAGATTAGTCATCTTGCAATACTTGTGGATATATCTCCTCATCTGGTTCACTGTCAATCGGAGAGTTGACCATGCATATTATAAGAGACTGGACCTTGAGGTCAATGGACCCATTTATATGCAGAATCTCTTGGTATTCGTGCTGGTACTTGAGCTAGTATCATTTCTTTACACATTTAGGCTTAGAAAACACCATTTGCGACGAGAGTTCAACAATATTCTAGGTATTTTCAGATCCTTGGCAATGATTTTCATCTAATCCAGTATTGAATTCTCAATAAATAAGATTAGTTTTTATTAGTGTTTGAAAACAATTTCCGAAAAATCTTAAACTTAATTAATTTTTTTGCGAGAATAGAATTAAAGATAAATGATCTGGATCACTTGGTTCCACATCTTCTCTTATTAAACAACATTTTTATTGAATAAAGTCTATTAATTAATTTGAGCAAGAATAATTATTTATTTTGTTTATTTTTACATAAAATTAAATTAAAACTATCTTGGTGAACATTAAATTTGATGTTGGTGTTTCCGGAGCACTGGTTGATTAGGAGCAGGTAGACCCTGGCCATGTAAACTAGGTATTGGTTGACTTTGTACATTAGAAACCAATCCAGGTGAATTAATTACAGCGGGCGCTGGTATTATATTCTGAGTCATTCGATGAGTGGGAACGCCTGCATTAACGCCCTGTTGCGATGGATTGGGCAGAGTTGCAGGTGCATTTACATTGATATTTGAAGGGCTGACCCCTTGAGTCAATGGTTGTCCACCACTCGGGTTATACATATGACAGTGACTCCGGTCTATCGGTTCCAACGGTTTTCCGATTAGCGCCGACTTCTGTCTGAGAAATGCCAACACTTTTGGATCAAAATCTTTTGACTCAATATTCCTGACGTAAAGTCTCTCCAATTCTGACCACAAAAGACACACAATTGAGGGAATAATTGGAACAAATAGAACAAACAAAACTTACCTATCTTCTTGTTCTTGCCCTTCACCTTCTTCACATAGCAGGTGTAGGCCAACCTATAGGTCCTGTTGCAAGTCGAGGGTAATTTTGTTAGCCACTTATATGAATAGAAGAGTCAACGGATGTCTTACTTGTAATCCGTGGCCAAAATCCAAGACTGGAAGACAATATTGTCGACGAATATGTGTTGTCGGCCATCACTACCCGAGTGGCGGATCAGCACCCGATGTGTTTTACCACTTGTGCTATAATCACAACAGTTGTAAATTGGGTGTCAACTGATTGATGGCTTACCTCTTGGCCTGAATTATCTCATTATTGATCGGATCGTAAGTATCGACAGCAGTGATGCAGTTCCTGTCCCACCGACTGTTTGATGTGTATATGGCTTCCCAGCGCCCGACCAACTGGTGATCAAACATTACTTTTTTGGCTAACATTACAATTGAAATCTTGAAGAACTTACGCGACTGAAGTCGATATTATGCTGTGCTATGGCGTCCAGATTTGGACATTCCTCTGAAGCCGGGTTGGGTTCGATGTTAGGTGTCGGCCCGACTGAAGCCGAAGGGTTTAATGCTCCTGGTGATCCAGGTTGAGCAGGGTTAACTCCAGCTCGCAGTTGTCCTGGTGGTGTACCATGAGAAGAATGATCTTGGTGATGAGATTGAGATCCAGAAAGAGGAATGCTTGGTAATTTATTTGCTGCAAGACGGTCGACCTGCCATTTATTCTGTGTCGGATCAATTCGGAGGACCCTTCGCCTTAGAGCTTTACCACCAGGGTGATGGTGATGATCATGCTCCTCCGACGAGTCAATCATCGGCTCAGAATAAGTTTCGTTAATATAAACGTATTTCAAGTGCGGAACAAATTTGGTCAGTTTGGCCCTAATATTGTCCTTGAGCTTTGTCTGAAGCAATCCCTGGAAGTCTTCCAATTTCATTGATAACTGACTCGAATCGTTTTTAACCAAGAATTTCAGGGTTTCTATCAATTAATTGATATATTTATAAATTCTAATTCCAAGAAAAATAAAGAGAACTGACCAAGAACACCCGGCACATCATCCTTGTTGTGTTCTTTGCACGAGTAGACAACCATAACCTCCTTATAATCGGTGTAGAGGATGGCCTGGATGGCGCGCTTCCAGTCGAAAGCCTCTTGGTAAAAGTTGCTGTCGTATAACTGGTTCAGGTGGGATTTGCACGCGAATTTATCACCAAGACTATTTTATTAAACTCATAATTAAGCACTTCATTGATTGCTGGTTAATATCAACTGACCGGAGCTTTGAGAAGAATCTGTCGGTTCTGTCCAACCATTGGATTGTGTCGTAAGGCTTATGGAAGTCACCCGCGTTCGTCAAACGGACCTAGATCAAGTTTACCAAGGTAAATCAGTGATTTTAAATCGTATTTCTGGGACAGACCTTCCAAATGCCGACCAACTTCTTGAAGTCAGGTTCAAAAATATCTCTTTGATTGAAATATAAGCACTTCTTCTGCAGAATCTGATCTATGATACTATTCGGAGACAATTTGTGGTCTTTCGCTGAAATTATGGATCAATTAATTGATTTAAATTAAAAGTCTTTTAGATTACGTTTATTGTCGATAACCAAAGGATTGTCTCTGAAGCGGATGTCGTCGTCAACTGGTCTCAGGTTTGAGATCAGGTCCATGACCTTCGACAGAGCCGTCGGCCGCACAGAAGAGACCAGTTTATTGAGATAATCATTAAGTGGAAGAGTTGTAGTCCCGCGTGAGCTGAAGATCAGACCCTCTGGTCATGGATTTTGTAAAAATAATAACCAAGAATATAAAGTATCAATAATTGTACCTAGATAACTGGGCACTCCATTAATATCGTTCTCATTGATCCAGTAAATGACCGACATCTGGTCATCCAAGAAGAGGAACGACATTATTCCGTGCAAATTGTTTGGCAGCATTAGCCGGATCCAATTTGAATTCGGAATTTGCGTGGCGTCATATATTTCAACTAGGTCATTGCCAAGGCTATTCAAATTTAAAATTAGCAAGATCTAATTTCAGTGTCCAAGACTTACTATCTTCTGATTTCGGTGACATTACTATCCGAGGCCTTAGTGTCCACTTCAACGTTATCGTAGAGACTGATAAATCTGTTCCTGGTCAGATAGTCGTATCGCCAATTGCCAAGAACACGCTGTAGTAAAAACAGAAATATAATTTACCTTACTTAACCAAATTTATAGGACATACAGCCCTTGATGTTGAGGACAACTGAACCAATTCGTGGTCATCGAACTGTCGGCACTCAGTGGACAGCATTTGGAACACTTCGGCGTCACTCCGATGACTGAATCCTTGGCCTAAGATATACTTATTTATCTTGTTATTGATCAGTGCCTTCGGAAGGAAGTTGTTATAAATGGTTTGGGCGAAGGCCAGCCTGTCTTTGAGCACAGCCTGGGAAACACTTTTACTATTATCGAGGTTGTCCTCAACGGCTTTAAAGACAGGGCTAAAGATGTTGGGGTCGTAGGCTCTCATCTCATTCATGGGATGGTATAGCTTTGCGATTGTCTTCTGCGCCAAATTCTTGGTAATTAAGTCGAAATAGTGGTCAAGACTTCGGGTCTGAACCGAACTCTTTCGCGAATAAAATTCAAGGATTTCTGTGGAAGTCATCGAAATGTTTGGTAATTATCTGCAAATCAATTGAGTTTACCATTGATTGCAATCTCGCCGTTGATCTCAACTTCAAAGCACTTGTGGGTAATTAAGTGGTTCTCATAGTCTGTCCATAGGATAGCCACCTGTGCTCTTGGGGCGGAGCTATTCTCACTTTTCATGAGTGAGTATTTCGATGGACCCAACGATTTATAGCTATATTTATCCATTTCTATACGTCGGGGACTAAAACCATAGATTAATATTTGTTGAACCCTTTCCATACCCTTTCCTTTCTTCATAAAATTGAACGTACTCATCCGATTTTGCAAATAACAAGGTAGATCTAAACTGGTCGCCATCCGGGATGATATCAGAATAATACGATCCCTTCTCTTGAGTAGGGCTGACCCAATTGCTCCAGTCCATTTGCCAGAGACCGGCAATCTTTAGCAAGATCAAATTAAAATTATTTTTGAAAATGATCTAGTTCACTCGCCTTTTGAATGTTGGTATCAAGCAATTCGCTGGAGTCAAAGAACTGGCAGATTTTGTTCAGTGCTGAGGACAGGTCTTCGTCTGTTTTGGAACTTCTCGAGTGTTTTGATCGAAGCTTTTCCTCAAATTCCAGTTTCGGAGTCATATAGTTTTGAAGGTTGAGCCGCAATGGACTGGGAGTCGACTGTTCTCTACCCATGTTATCAATCTTTGGCACGTATGAGATCACTGGCCGGAGCCCTTCAATCAGATGAGCCAACTTTCCCATTGTCTTAGGCTTGAGGTGAACCACCAGTGCCTCCAAATATGAGAACCAATCGCGTGGTCTTTGGCTCTCTTGTGACGAATAGAAGAACAGAATTTCTGCACAGAATTAGGAATTCATAATTTTTTTTTGCCGAACATAACAATTGTCACAAACCCTGTGCCCTAAGAATTCCGTTTTCAAAGCGTTCGACACAACTATGAACTATACGGTAGTCCGAGTTTGAGAATAGGTATGTGTTTCGCCCTCTCCTGCCCTCAACGAAGGTCAAGAAATGTCTGTCCTCTTTGTCGTAATAACTGTCGGAAAGGGCCGTCAATTTATCGCCTTTACTGGAGAGTAATAAATTGAAAATCAATTTAAAAAAGTCTACAAAAATGTGCAAAGAATTTACTAAAGAGACAGTTGGTATGTGGCGGCCGTTTGTTTTTTGATCATGGTCTTATCAAAGGGCACCATCCTGTCCTTTTCATCAAGTGAGACATGGTCCAAGGTCCAATTTGAATATGCAATCTATGAATTAATAGAAATTATATATATATTTATTGAATAATAATCTATAAAACAATCTATAAATCTATTAAACAATGTATTTGTCATTTGTGTGAACGATATTACTGTCGTTATATCGAAGAAGATCTGTTCGTCTTCGTCGAAGTGCTGACAATTTGTGGCCAAATAGTTGTACACCTCTTTGTCGGGTCTGTCGCTCAGCCTTTGGTCAACACTCCATTCCTGGACTCTTTGGGCCACCGATTGTATGACTTGTCGGCCAAAGTTAATGTACAACGGATTCAATTGATGGGTGAGTTTAACGACCAAATGTCTCACTTTGTTCAGCGATTTCGGGGGAATTGTGTTCAAAATGTTGGCGAAAAGGTTCGGCTCTTTTGCCAATCGGGAGGACATCTCCGGTCTCAGTGAGAATATAAGCAGTTCTATAAATACAATGTCCAAGAATACAGCGATTAGACAATATTCTTGGTATTTCAGGAATCAGAGCACAACCTTTGATGATAAACCTCCCTTTGTGTTCATACTGAGCGCAGCTATACTTAAGAATGTAGGACTGGTAGTCCACTCCAATGAAGGCCTCGTTGCCAATGACAACACGTCTGCCTGATAAACTTATCGTTTTCATCAGGTTAGTGCCCTGGGTCTTTGTTTTACGGCTCTGGTACTCATGGGGACTAAGCAAGAGAATGAAATTAATTTATCCTTGCTCATTTATCATTGCTCATTTAATTTGAACTTGATTGTTTATAAATGAGAATAAACTTACTAGACAATATAAATGATGCTGTCCCCTTGATGCCTGACCATTGCATAGTCATATCTATGGGGTAGCTTATCGCTCATCAGGTGTCTGTCCCATTGGCCTTCCATTCTGTCCAATTCGGGGTCAATTATCTCCGAGTCGTGGAATTGTATGCATTTATCCGACAATAGTCTGGTTTCTGAAATAATCAATATTTTCATGAATTTTGAACCCAAACAATGTATTATTCAATTATTATTCACCATATTTATAGTCTAGCAAACAGTGATACTGTTTAACCTTGCTCAGTTTGGTGTTCAGTCCCAGAGTCTGCGCCAATTGCATGGACTTGTCTTTCACTGAATCACTTAAATCGCATTCTTTGGTAAATACCCCGAAATTGGCTAAAAATAGATTCAAAAATTTAATCCGAGTTCAAATTGATAGGTATTTCCCTATATAAAGGGTTTCCCTACAGATGTGTGAGTAGTTCCCAGGCATGTCCTGACAGAATTTAATCGCAAAGTGACTTTTCGGATCAACATCCACATAAATGAACTGGATCTCTTCGCTCGATCCAATGTTCTCGTCCTTTAACAGACCAATGCCTTCCCAGTCGTCGATTCTGGTGGAAAGGGACAGCACTTTGTCATCGATTCTAACCAAAGGACCGGAAAAATGAGTAAACAAAACAATAGTAATAAAGTTATCTTGGTCAATAAATACACAAATTTGAGTGAATGGGTGTAATCAGAGGTGAAATCGGGAGTCCTCTCGATTTCCATCCAAACATCATGTGCGGAGCCGTTGGTTAAGTACTGCGCCCACCACTTGCCAGCAAGAGTATCAAGGTCCACCTTTTTCACCTGATGCTTTTCAAGCGGTTTACAATAGTTCTCCTTCAGAGCTGCCAATTTGAGCATGGTTGAATAGTAATCAAATGGCAATTAAAACTGTACAAGGTCATATACCTGTGAACTGGTGCTGGAAGTGACAGTCCTTTTGGTCGACCCGATGGGGTGTCTGTAAGCCGTTCTCACTGAATATCTCGACCGCGTTGTTGAACACCTCAGAGGACACACTCGGTTTCCGAGACATGAGTCCGTATTCAACTATTTTCATAATTTGACCAAGATAATTAACCATGATCACTGATCACACATGAACTTAGATCTCATACCTAGTTTAGTGGGAATACCCCGGACTGGGACTACATTACACTCGTAGTAAACGAAAAATGTATTGTAATCGGTGTCCAGAATAGTGATGTTCCGCTCCCCGGGAACCGCCGAATTGGTTTGGGTGAGTCGCCTGTCATCGAATGACTTTATTCTGCCCGTCCCTTGAAGTCCTATTTCAGTACTGGAATTCATTTAATTAGTGGAACAGTCGAAAAGGGGACAAACATTAAATGAGGGATGGTCAAGGTACGGACACTAAGGAGGAGAGCAGGGTATGGCTTAACAATAGGTTCTCGAGCATAGGAAAGGACAAAATACCAAAATATTCTGTCCATAGTGGGAAAGTCCATCAGCCCACCCCTTGGCCATCACTGAATTGAACAAAAGGCGAAATACTTACTAAACATCGAACCAGAACTCAGTCTTATCGTTGTTCTGAGCCATCGATGTCTTGTTTTCTTTGAATCCAATACACCGGACGTCCTCCACATTGAGCATAACTGTCCGCCAATTGCCCCGAAGTCGGGACACATCGATATCTTGGATACCCTTATCGCACAGGTTTTTACAGGTCTGCTCCTCTCTCATTGCTGCCAGCATTTTATCTTGCTCGGTTAGCTCGTGCACTACATCGTAGAGGACAGGGTTCAGGTTGTTCCTCACCATCAACTTTGCCGTGAGGTTCGATATCAGATCAATTAGGCTCTGGTCAGGCCGTTTGGATCTTGTCCACGCAGATATTTTATCTAGATAATGGGGGTTTCCTTATACAAAAGCTAGGTATATCGAAAGAATCTTACATGGGTTTTCAGCAGGAGTGGTCTGGGTGCTATAAGTGGTCGGATGGAGAGGTCCTACGCACAGGTATGTTATCAGGTAATTGGCATAATCTGTGGCCATTGTGTAGAAGAAGGCGGTCTTCTGTCCGCAGAAATTCGAGAGTATTTCACCGTTTTCTGGGTGTAGTTCCAGAGCTCCGGTCAAAAGGTTTGTCCCGTGTCTGCAGGCAATGAAAAAGAAGGTTAAGAGAGAAGGAGAGGGAGGGAGAGGGAGAGAGAGAGAGAGAGAGAGAGAGAGAGAGAGAGAGAGAGAGAGCTTACCGCTGAACTTGCCATCGCTTGTAGGTTGTCCTGGCGTCAACATCACCTAGTTCCATGTTCAATCCATCGTGGTTAGGTTCAGAATACCACTGTGAGAACCAGGTGCCCGAAATCTGGATTTTTATCAGTAATTAAGTCATTTTTAACGCTGGGAGAGCCTAATTTACCTTGTCCCAATCAGGTAACTGGAACTTCACATACTCTATCGATGGACAACCTAGGGTGAATACAAAACTTATTAATTGAACAGGCTATTTTACATTTGAATAATACCATGGAATGAACTTCCTTGAAATAATTGCCTAGCTGTTATTCCAGGAGGACCAGGTGATCCTGGTAAAATTTCAGATGGAAATAGTCTGGGAATAGTTATTTCTGTTTGATTTGAAGATTGTGCAAGCTCATTATTAAGGCTTGAAAAAGGAACTGGGGATCTGTTTTCTATAGATTTAGGTATGTTTTGGTTCAATTGAGGCCAAGATTGTGATAGATTCGGGTGTTTTGAACCATCTAGGTCTGATTTTGATGCGTGGTAAATATCGCCTTGTTGATTTCCAATGTCCTTGATATTATTTAAAGCATGATGAGACGCTCCGGGATTAGACTCAGCTTTAATTTGATTTGAGCCAGGTATAGAAGGCAATGAATGAAGAATGCCGATCCCTCCTTGCTCATTTGCAAGACTTGAGTTCATTTTTGGGTCAATCAGATTGATATTTGAACCAAGATTGTTTTCTGTGGATGGTAGACGCCAATCTGAAATTGGCCCTGGTGATGATTTCTTTGACTTTATCCTAGATTTCTGGGGATTCAGGGTATCCGGGATTAACTCAGGTAATGATTGATCGGGTGAAACATTATTTATTTGATTTTCAATGTTTAACCCTGCTTGTTTTTCAGGTGTTTGCACTGGGGGATGCGCTGAACCTGTGCTTGGTGATATTTGACCTTGAATATTTGGTGTATTTGGAATATTTATGTTTTGCTGGAGCTGTGAATCATGACCAGAATCCTGGTCTTTCTTGTTCAAATTAATATTTGCACCTTGCTCATTGTGTATTGTTCCAGATGATATTTGACCTGGTACACTTGGTTGATTATTAACTGTGTTTTGATGATGCGCTTCAATACCTGGGCTCTGACCATGCTGGTTCAAATTAACATTTGAATCTTGGTCTCTAATTTTTGAATCAATGATTAAATCTGGTTTACTACCAAATTGTTCTAGCTTCAATTCTGGGCCCGACTTTGGCAGAGGCAATGTTTGTGTTGCTGGCAGTGAACCTTGCTCCAATTTATTATTACTGTGATTTTCACCAGGTAAATTTAGCTGTGAACCTGTACCTTGTAGAGGATTTGAGCGAGGAATTGCTGAGCTTGATTGCATTTTATCTTGATTGATATTTGAATCAGTTTTCAATCCTAACAAATGATTTGAATTTTGTTCTTGCTCCTTTTGCATAACAACATTGTTTGAACTTGATAAACTTGTTTGAGGGGTTGATTTTAACCCTGATCGTTCTAGCTTAGAATCTGAAAGAGGAGAACCTGGCTGATTTGATGAAATGCTGTCGAATGGCAATTTCAATCCAGGTAAAACCTCGAATAAATTTTGCTCCTGTGCAGCTGAACCAGAAGCACCTGGTTTTGAACCAGGGTTTTGGTTATTTATGCTTGGTACTAGCTGATTAGATATTGAACCGGGTGAGATTTGATTGTTGATCTGATTTCCTTTATGAGAATTTCGATCCTGGTCATCCTGTTTCGTTGTAATCGGCGGAACTGAGGGCATTGATTGATCTTGCTTAACTTGACCCTGGTCGGAGACAATCTGTTTGGATCGAGCAAGGTTTTGATTTTGAGAAGAGAATTTGAGATAAGGTAAAAATTGCATTAAATTCTTTGAATATCTATTTGGGTAATATCCCGGATAATCTCCCGGTTGAGTTCTTACGTTCGGACTCAGTGGACGCACAGACATGAATTCACCGGGGTCAACATCCTTTGTAACAGATGATCCTGGTATAGCATTTGAGCCTGCTAAATTATTAATCGGATTTGAGTCTGTGCTTGTTTTAATTCCTGGCTGACCAAGATTATTAATTGAAGCTTGGTTATTGTTTAGGTTAGGTCCTAAGTTTGACGAAATTTCAGCTTGCTTATTTTCTGTATTTATACCAGGATTAAGGCTTGTGCTTAACTGAGGCACAGAATTTGAGGAAACATTCCCTGATTGAGGAATATTAGGAACAGGTACTGGTATTGAGCTTGGTCCATTTATACTTGAAGGAAGTGCTAGTGAACCACCCTGATTATTAGTTAGCTGTAAGCTTGGATCACTTGAAATAAGCTCTTGGCCTTTAACCCGATCACAAACGCAGTCATTGTGAGGGACAGGTGTGAGCGGCACAGCCGTAATCATTGACATCAATGACTCTATACCTCGAATACTTTGTTCTGATAATTGTCTTCTTCGCGAAAATAGTTTATAGTTTTCTATATAAATATATTAATTAATTAATAATCATAATTAATATTAACTAATAATGGATTTAATTGAAATGATTTTA